>BJBW01005932.1:2883-107883 GCA_004320125.1 Scolopax mira | reverse complement strand
GGGCTGAATAATGAAACGTTGCAGTCATAATTTTCTGTACAAATAATTAGTGTTCAAACTCGGAGCGTTTCAGTCTCCTGAAATGTATTCTTAATGAAGTGATGTTCAGAGCTGTCATTAAAAATGCAGGGCTGGAAGATCAAAGTACAATATTTATTTTAGAAATTTGTTTCAGTTATCAGGAGATACAGGTATCAAGGCCAAATGTCAATTCAGCTACACAAAGCACTATTTCCATGAGAAATGGGCTGCCGCTACCAGCGGCGACGGGGAGCAGCGCGGGGGGCGGCGGAGCGGGCTGCGGGCGGCGCGGCGGGGACCCGGGGCCGCTCCTCCCCGGCCGGGACCCACGCGGGACCGGGCCCCGAGGGGAACACGGCGGCCTGGATGCAAGAAGAGCGGGAGCCCGGAGAGCTCCAGCCACGGGGCTGAGGCGTTGGGGGGGGGGGGGTGTGGGGCAGGTGTGTGGGGCATCTCCCCCAGCCCCACTGCCCTGCTTGCTACGGCGGGTGGGGGGACCCGCTACCCCCACTGCTACCCCCACCAGACACCAACCCGCCGCCACGGGGCCAGAGAAACTCGGACCCCACTGGGTTGGATGATTTAAAGACAGTGGACATAAAGCATGAGCCACCATCTTCATTGACAGGTGTCTTCAAAGTCAGGGTTTTTCAGACTCGGGCATCCCAGAGTGACTGTCCCTCTGTGCAAAAAAGGCTCTTTAGACCCTGCTTTGAATGCAAGTAGCAGAGAGGGAAAAAATACTTGGGAATGACAGCCATGGTCACCTCCATGGTCTCTGCTGTTCCTCTGCCTCCGGGTCCCTGAACCCCCTATTGCAGAGCCTACCACAGCATGGTGGATCACACTGCCACAGCGTCCCATGAATTCCCCACCTAGGTCTTCTCCTGGCACCCCTAGTCCCTCCCAAGATTTTTGCAGTCCCCTGCCATGAATCCTCTAGTCCTTCCTACGACCCTCTGGTCTCTCAGCTTTTCCAGCACAACCACGAATGACTCTAGGAGCCTGGATGGGCTCTGGCCAGCCGACTGCCCCCAGTCTGGGGATCTGGGGCTGTCTTAAATGAAACACTGTTCTTAAACAATTGTGACAAAAAATCAGAAACATGAGTATTTTTAGGTGAACGGCTGCATTAACATTCAGCAAAGCCTCCTAGTCATGTCCTCCACAAGAGTGTGGTGGGCTTCAAACCTGAACCTGCTTTAAATACTCTTGCTTCAAAAGGCAGTGTCTTCACACCATCCCCCATTCAGACCACAACTGTCTGGTTTAAAAGAAGCCATCTATCCGCAGCAGCAAGAAGTTTCACCAGAAGTAAGGTAAGTTAACCCATGCATATAGCTCCGAGCATGCGTGGATGCACTGCCAACAGTTATGTGCCATTAATATTGCTATTATTTACTTCAGCAAATTTGACATTTTTATGGTAGACGCCCTGACTGGCATACTAAGAGGACTCACCGCTTCTTATTTTTAACATGCTAGTGTATATGGTTTGTTTATTGGCTTCAGATAACTAACAAACAGTTTTAACACAATTCTACCTCCTAAGTTTCAACAGAGTTTAATTTTAGCATCGGTAGATGAAAATAAAAGAAAGGTTAAAAACTGCTATGGCACCTCCTGCATTTTTCTGTGCATAAAGGAAAAAACACAGCCTCCTAGACAAGATCAGCACAGGCAAGGGCGTATTTAGGATTTAAAGGCTTGCCTCAACATTTCCCAGTCTCACCGTGGATTTCACAAAGATTAATAGAGGATTTCCTAAACTTCTGAAAGCTGAGCTGCCCTTTAAGAAAAGTAGAACAAATTTTATGCCTCGCTACAGTTTTACTGCCTGTTGTTAAAGGTTTAAATATCTTAATGCATTCATCTTCTGCTCCTTCCTTGGCTGGCCCTTTGTGACTCCTCCTCCTGCCTTAGGGAACATTGGTGAACATTTTTGGATATACTTCCTCCCCTTGCTTCCATATTTTAAAAAGGAGTCAGACTCTTAAGAATATCAATATTGAAAGTGTTATTCTTGGCTCCACTTGGAATGCCTGGGACACCTTTCAGTTCAAAACAATCGTTTCAAACTCTTTGGAAATGCCTTTCTGCCTCTGGCATACACGGCTGCATTTTCTTCACCACTCTAATGGCTAGAAATGGATTTTTATAAAACGGAAAGCAAGCCAAGAACTCTGGTGAGCAGCTGAAAAGGATCTGCTGTGTGCACCCTGCTTGTCCTCTCATTTTGGGAAACATTAGGTAAAAAAAGCCTGTGTATTTTTGGTTGAATGCATTTGTTTGGGGAAGACTGGATGGGAACCAGTCACTCTATTCTTGCATTGTAATTATCCAGTACGGAATGAAAAGGTAATTAAACTATTATTTGCCTCCTTTGAACTACAGAGAGTATATTATCTAAAAACTGGGTCTCATGGTAATTAATTTTAGTATAATGTACTACATTTACTTAGTATATTTATCAACAAATTAAACTGCTATCTCTGTCTATACTGTGTTAAAACTGGAAACAGCACAAAGTTTAGACAGAAAGATGATTGTTCAACCTACACATAAATATTGGATGATCATATGGCTGCCACATTGCTATTGATTTGGCTGAATGGATTAATCCAACACTGTAAAAATACACCTGTTACTTAACAAACTTGTGTTGTAATTTTAGAACATTTTGGTATAGAAAAGATTAAGTATTTTCTAATGGCAATATTTTTCAATACTTTAAGAATCACTTTTGAAATAACCCATTCTTCAAGGACTACTGAACAAGAGTGTATTAAAAATCTATAATCTTTACCGCAAAGTGCAAGTGATCTATACAAAGTCTTCAAAAACTCCACTTTAGTTGGGGAGGGGGAAGAGACAGGAAGAAAAAGCCCAATAGTGGGATTATGAGGGTAAGACCAGGGACACGGATATGGGGCATGACTATGGGATTGAAAGTGTGTCAGGTAAGAGATACTATTTTCACACCGAGGGTCATAATCTGAAGACCCTTTCTACAGACTCTCTATGTATAATACTTTCAAGGTAGCTTGTTCCAGTAATACATACATATTAGTGAAAGGCAGACAATGCTTCTTGCATTGTATCTGTATTGTATCAGTTAAACACAGGTAAGGTTTTTGAGAGGTACCTAGAAAAGCCAAATTTCTACATTAAGAGGGTATTTTAAAAAAAAAGCCAGTTGTCTCAGCTGCCACCACCGGCACAGGATCCCAAGGAGGATTGGGGAAAACTTCAACTACAATTTTTAAACTACTTACTTCTCCTTAGCTGAATACAAAGACTTCAAAACACTGCCCTCATAGACTGACAGAAAAGCCTTTTTTGGAATGCTATATTTCTGTGTCACTTTATAGCTTGATGCCTTAAGCAATGCAGAATAATAGATAAATAGGTAAATGCATAAATTATGTGAACTATTCAAATATAAATTTGCCCCCCTCCAATTTTGAAAATAAAAATACTATCAATAAAATTATTTAAAATGTATATAGTGCTTGTATTATGCTTTCTATCTGCACAGAGCTATAGAAATATGAAGTCCTTCTCACCATACTCTTACGCAGTAGAGTCAGCTTCCTTCCCCTTCTTTACAATGAGATCAATTGTGGCCACACAACTGCATCAGGCTTGGAAAGGGGAGCTCCTTGCCTTGGTCCTGCACACAGGTTACCAGACTGCTCCTCACCAAACAAACGAATTACCCCAGCTCAGCTCAACCCTCAGGAGCACTGGCTGAGGCAGGTAACTCCTGCTGTCTGGCCGTGCCAAAGCAAAGCAAATAATCCTTATCTGGGAATAAATCACATTTCACTTCACTCTTCAGTCAGCCCCTCAGCTGTCTGAGAACCCAGGACAAGACAAGGAGAAAGGATATTCCCCTCAAAGACAAGGGTGTCAGCAGGGCCATGACTCCTGCTCCAGTCTAATCAACAGCATAATTTTTCTCACATTTCTGGAACCTGTGAAATGGAGGGCAAAAAGAAATGGCCTTCAAATGGGTACCCTTTTTGGCTTCTTTCCCTCAGTAAATCTCACAACAGTATTTCTCCTACAACATGCAGGAAGCACCCTTTTTTTCCTACTAGAATTGGGCTGAGAGAATCATATATTGCATATGAAAGAGAGAATGGTCTGTGGTGAAGGACAGATAATGCAATAAAATGGAAATGTATTCTTAGTTTAAATTGCCTATTCCTTATGCTGGGGAATGAGAAAGAGACTACGATGCTGCAGTGCTAGGACTCCAATGCCCAAATGATACATCTCTATCATGAGCCACTTTTAAACCCAAGTAAGTGGATTCAGGAGAAATCACTGCAATCACTGACTGCTTCTCAGGAGGCCACACTAAACCACAAAGAAACATTTCCCAAATTTTTCATCTTGAAATAAGATAGCCTTGAGAAAAAGCAAGTGCAAAGTCATGCAATTTCTTCAGTGTCATCAGACTAACTTTATAAAATGCTGTCCTCCTAGAGTACACAGTCAAAAAATAACATTGTTTTCCTGTCAAAATTCTTACAGAAGTCAGTGGAATAGATGCCCATGAAAACTGAAATGGGTTCATGATTTTTTTTTCACTTCCATCGCTACACATGCTAAGTGTTCTTGGCACATGGAGAGATTCAGAAAGAAGCTGCTCTATAGTGCCAATGATTCTCTTTAATGATATAGAGTTATCAGTTGATTTATGAATTTCTCCTGTCTGTTCTCATTTACTTAACTCTAAATTAAGGATAAGATCATTTGCATTCTAGAAGTAAACCAGTGTTTATAAGAGAACAGAGTAATCAAAATCCATCTTAAATCAAGTTTTAAAAACGTACACAGTGAGGTTAGGGGTAGTTCTAGCAATGAGCACAGCCTCATCCATTAAACACTACAGCAGAGACTCAAGAGAAAGCTCTACATTTCCAGCTTTATCTAGTTTTCCATATTAGTATAGCATACCCTTATCTCAGGAATTTAATGTCGGAAGAGACAAAAGGAACTTTCTGCCTCAGCTTTCTGATACCCTGATGACCTCCTCCTGGGAGATCCTATGCTCTCTGTTAATTTAGATACCATATGCCTCACTGGTCATCAATTCAGTTGCTGCTCCTTATTTCATAGCCCTCACAGGGATTTTGATCATGCTATCTATAAAACTAATCACTTCTCCGTTTACTGTTGCTCTACCAGTCAGCCAAGCCCCAGCTGATCAGTATTTTCTTATACATAAAAATAGCACAATCTAGTCTGCTTTGCTCTTTCCTTTGGTAAGTGCTGCTCCGCTATCATCTATACACCATGTGCAGTGCTCAAAGTAAAGCATTACAAACTGGAAAGCATAAGAGGAGGGATGTAGGAAAGAGGAAACAGAGCTAAGGGACTCTGAACTAACACTGCTGGTCAGATGTCTGGAACTGGAAGGGAGTAGCCTGAAGACCAGGATTTTCTTGTTATGTTACAGAAGGACTTTATTGAGATTTCTGAAATCCCTTGATTGACCAGGATCGGAGCTCCTACTTGTGTGTGTTACAGGGTGAATATCTTTGGTCTCATTTTCCTGTGCAAGCCAATATTTTAGGAGGGTTCAGAAGCAAAAGTCTAGCCCTCTGAGTTGAGAGGCTGAGAAGGTAACCTCTGAGCAGGCACCACACTAGTGCTGAGACTGGCTGGAGAAGCTAAGAACGAGTGTAGACTCACCCATGCTGATGCTGGGGTCACTGGTAATGAGAATACCAAGAGGAATGGAGCCGTTCACTCTGCTCTGAGTGATTGAGTGAAGCTGTTTTCATCTCTGTGGGGTGTTCTTTTTTGGCTAAAATAACATTCACTCAGAAGTCTCCTACATGGGCATGTGCAGCCTCCTCTGACTCTCAACCCACTCTGATATTCAACCTAGATAAGGGATCGAAAACTTATGTCTCCACTTCCCTGTTCTCTCCTGCCACCAGCCAGTAGTGCAATTATTTTTCACAGTTCACCTTCCTTTACCTTGTAGTAAACTTGCCAAATTTACCACTGATAGGTGTTGTGCTTTAACCCCAGGTGGCAACTAGGACCACGCAGCTTCCTGCTCACTCCCTGCATTTGTGATGGGGGAGAGAATCAGAAGAGAAAAAACTCATGGGTTGAGATAAAGACAGTTTAATAGGTAGAGCAAAAGCTGTGCACACAAGCAAAGCAAAACAAGGAATCCATTCACTGCTTGCCATCGGCAGGCAGGAGTTCAGCCACCTCTGGAGAGCAGGGCTTCCTCACACTGAACGGTTACTTGGGAAGACAAACACCATCCCTCTGAACATCCCCACCTTCCTTCTTCTTCCCCAGCTTTATATACTGAGTTGGGGTCAGTTGTGTCCCCTCCCAACTTTTTGTGTACTCCCAGCATACTCGCTGTCTGGGCAGTGAAGATCAGAAGAGGCCTTGACTGCTCAGCTCAGCAACAACCAAACCCACCAGTGTGCTATCAACACTACTTCTCATCCCACACCAAGGCATAGCCCCACACCAGCTGCTAGCAAGAAAGTAAACTCCATCCCAGATGAAACCATGACAATAGGTATGTAAGGAAGGAGAATAGCATCCAGGTGTGTAGGGCATATTCAGGATATTTTTCTGAGTAACAGGAGTGCAGCTGTGGAGCTGGGAGAAAACACAGGAATTAGAGCAAGCAGCAAAATCTTGGGACAGCCCTGAGTAAGAAGAAAGTCAGTGAGTGTATTGGGAGGGTCTCTAGTCAATGTCAGCACATTGTCTTTAAACTATTTGTCTTCACAACTCCTCTATAAAGAAGCAGTATGTTGTTATTCCATTCTTACCAAAGGAAACCACATACCTTCTCCTATGTCGCATATTAACCCTACCAAAGAGCAGGGAGCTGGACTGAAACAGCCCTACTGAAGAGCAGAGGCACACAGCTTGGGACCATGTTGTACGATGTTTTTTTTGTTGTACGAGTTTTTTGATGTTCCCAGACAACCTTGGGCAGGCAAAGAGGCAAAAATGAGACTGTGTGAAGGCAGTCAGGAGACAAACACGCAGCCTATGCAAGTAGAGCAGTAAGTCAACATGCCCACAACACGTGTATTTCTACTCTTCCTGATGTACAGTGATTGAAGCAGATAAGTAAAACAGCAGAGCGTAACACCTTTGCTTTACAAAGACAAAATACATATTAGGCTGTCTGTGCTGAACAGACAAATGTGCCTCTGTAACTCAAAGACTGAACATGCTGAGCAGAAATAGCGACACACTTGCTAACTTTTACACCCCATCCTTTCTCTGCTTTAGCAAACTCTTCATCTTCACTACAGGATTCTGTCCAAGGCTTTAGTTTCAGCATCAAAACAACCGCTCTCAGTGGTGACAACCTCCTCTGTAGAAAGACCTGAAAGCTTTGCCATTGACACAACTTCTGGAATCAGCTGCTGCTGATTGCAAAACTGTTGAGCTATGGTACCATTGTATGTAACACACCTTTCAGGTTTTGATTTAAAAAAAAAAAAAAAAAAAGAATAGCTTTGTAGCCCCCTCTGTTTCCTGGCTATCAAGAACCTAATGCTCTGCAAATACATGAGGCATCAGCATACAACTGTATTGCTGCATCAGTCAAGTTTTGGAACACTTTTTCTTCCCTTACCTGCTCCTTGTTGATTCATGTTTGGCTGGTTCCCTTTAACAATTTTGCAGACATTACTTATGACATAACTGGCATGTTCATGTCATGGAAGTCTGGAGAGTCCAAAAGAGGAATGAAAGTTTGGGGTACTTTTCATTCTTGGCCATTCAGAATAATTCAGAGCATGCAGAAAATTATTTCTATCTAGCACCCTTCCTGCATGTCCTAAATTTCAAACCAGATTGTGTTGTTATTTACAGCTATACATTGATATCCAAAGAGTTAAATGAAGACTCACAGGATACTGAGAACAATCTTGTAATCCTGCCTCTCAGAGTATTATTGTGAGCTATTGCTAAACACAATTTTCCAGCTACTGATTAATTATTTTGTCAAAAACAAAACCAGCGTAATTTTAATGAAAGTACTCAGATTTAGTCTGGCCGAGCAAAGAGATTATGTATTTAATTGTAAATGGGCTGTAAACATCTGAGATCTTTATGTATGGAGAAAATAATAGTATCTATATTTAGATGCTTGAGTGAAACTTGGGTTTTCACAGGATTGAGCTGGAAAAACCAAAGTGATATATTTTGATCTCTTTGCAATTTTCCAATATCTCTTGATCAACTTCATTCGAAAGCAAAAACATAAACGTATGTTGGACATATCCAGAGATATCCATCTCTGTGCAACTTGTCTGAAAAAAACAAATAATTTCTTGTAATATAATGAATCCCAGAAAAAATAAGGGCAAAATAAGGTTTTTTTAGACTATATCAACCATCCAGAAGAGAAAAGTCCTCCTCAGATGAAGGATTACAACTATTTTTGCTACAATATGCTTATAAATATGAAGGATAAATCACACTATTTACATTGAGCCATCTAATAACATATTTATGACAGTTTATTTGGAAAAGTATTTGTTAATTAAATATACTATTTATCACCTACCTATGATTTTCATCACCCACCTAGTAGGCTATCTTTCTGAAGTTCTGAATACTAAATTTCTAGCATAGTACTTTTGAGAATTAATAATCACAGATTTTTTTTTTTCCTATTCTTGTGTTGGTATTTTCTGGTAATTTATGTCAGGAAAGATTTCTTCCAAAAGTTATATTATATTTATAAAAGATAATGGGTTTAATAGTTTAACTCATTTCTTGCAGTAGTGCAGGCCTAGAAAAAGTTTTACTTTGAACCATCAAAAAGATTTTTTTGTGATTTTTGAAAGTGGAACCAGGTCCCAAGATACCGATTTCAATATTGTGGTAAGTTCTTAATGTAGAAAAACTAGGAATTTTATATCTGATACATTTTATTTGTTTTTCCATTTGCAATTTTGTATTCTAAAAACAATTTATTTGAGTCACAGTAACTATACCACTTGCTTTCTTGAGAAATGTCCAAAGAATCCCAAAGTGGTTTTCTACCATAGCTGTTACATGCATCTTAAGATGCTCTGCAAGACTATTTAATGCTTTATTATAGTACACGATGAGGATAATCTTAAAAATTTACTAAAGGTTGCCTCTTCCATGAAACCTAATGGTTCATATCTTTTTTTTCTCTCTCTCAAGTAGCTTCCTCTTTTATCTTCTAAGTCTCCTTCATCATAGTTTTCTACTCCATTGTCCCCAAGTCCATTAATTTTTTCCTTCATCAAAGATCATTAATACTTCTCTCTTCATGTCCATCCTTTAAAATTCTTCTTCCAAGTGTCACCCAGAAATTGGATGCAGCAGAGGAAGCCACAGGGTAAAACAGGAAGACTTTGCCCTCTCAGAAATAACAAATTACATGCTCTCTGTTTGGTTCTGTGCAGCAGTTGGAAGAAGCAGTGAAGCTGGCACCTTGTCACTACAGTGTGGCAGAGACAATGAAGAATCCGCCTCTAATTCTTTTTGACACAAAAGAAGACAGGAGAGAGAAAACACACGACTACCTTGATTTTCAGTTCCCCCTTCCTGTGAGAGCAGGATGACAGTGATGTTTCCTGCATGTTGTGACTGAGAAGAAGAAAAGCTGGGGGGGTATCTGAAATACCAAACATTCCCAAGAAAATACCTAACAGTCCTCACAGTATCATTCATAGCTCAAAAATACCTTTAAAGAAAGAAAAGTAGCCTTTAAACCAGTCAAATCAATACCTGTCATAAACACTACATTTCCTTTGAAAGTTTGTATCACTGTACTTTTAGCTTGTCAGCAACATTTCCAAGTACTAAGTGTACTTCTCTCACTATCAAAGCAAAAAGTATGTATATCCTCAGGACTCTACCATCTGCAAATTAAAAAAAAATAACAGAATTTTTAAAATGTAAACTAGAAATGAAACAGTGACTGGAATTTCTTTCTGAAAACACTGTATTGAGTTACTAACAAGTTTCTGATAAAGTTCTTTCAAATTCTTATAGCTACTGATTTAATGATAGCTACGCTTACCTTCTTGAATTTTACTGTTGCACAGGGAGTCCAGAGTGTTGTTCCTTTTGTACTTTACCTCCTATTTTCTTCACAATTTGCAGACATACTCTAAAAATCATAGGGAATTTCCAGCTTAAGTGAAAAAATATGCAGATCTAATTTCAACAAAGGTAGCTGTTTCTAACAATCTCTAGCAAACACAACACAGCTGACAGCTGAATGTTACAAATGGGGCCTCATAAACAGGGCTTAACAATTTTGTTTAAGATCACAAGTTCCCAACCAACACTTGAGCCACAGAAGAATGTCCATTAGCTGCTATAAAAGCAAAATTGGTAGGGCTTTGTGATTCAGTGGAGGGCCTGAAAGGCGCACACACAGGCAGACATACACCAACACGCTGGAGAGTAGTAGAAATTCTTCAATTTGAATAATTTCCACTCTTTTTTCTTCTTCTCACTAATATGAAATCATGTTTCGTTTCAGTTAAGAACATTTTTTCTGCTCTATATTTAATCATGTTCACATTTTTTCCGGTTTAGCTTTCACTGGTCTTTTTACTAGCACCCAGTATGATTTTCTACTGTGAATTAAAAAAAAAACCTCTGTAGCTAGAGTTGTTTTGTCCCACTGTTGTTTTCTCTAATCTTTTGTTCGATGCATGGAAAGATGCTAACCTTTCTGTGCTATCTTAACCGCAGTGATCTGGGAGCAAAGCAAATGAGATTTAGTAGATATGTTTCTGTTGTCATTATTAAACTTCATATGCTTTGCTATGTAGGCAACGTGTTTTATTTCTCTTAACTTGAAAGAGGTTTCTGTCTTATTGTTGCAATTTATTAAGGGCAAACAATCTAGTGCTTATAATAGGCCTGTAGGCAGAACAAAGCCCTTGTCAAATGGAAGGGTTGGCTGCTCAGCTGGGTAGCATGTAAATGTGCAAAAAGAACTGTTCTGTTCAAAGACACTAGACATGCTTTTTAAATAAAACATCTCATATAATTGAGAGTTGCCATTTAAGAGTTGTGTTGGAAACGTTAATTTAAAAAAAAATTAATTTAACTGAAGAAGAAGAGTTGCAGTGCATTTTTTTATAAACTCTCATAATAAGAAAAATCCCACATATCACTAATGTTTTCATTAGAGCCCGAACACTGTATATTTCTAAAATGGCAGTTTGTTGTCATTTTATAACACTGTGTTATGCAAGTCAGGGTACGTCCATTGATTGCTGTATTCATCCTGGGCAGACCATGTAATCTTGATCTTATCCAAGACATATTTCTGGGTTTGTTTTCAATACGAGATCACTCTGCCTGTGATACTTTGACTTAGTATAATGTCTCAAAAAGTAAGACAGTTTCTCATTCTGCAGCTCATTTAAAATTTCTCATTATGTGCCTCCTTTGCAAGACTGAAATTAAAACGACGGATAAAGATAACAACATAATAGACATTTTTTTCATGCACTGGTCCACTTGGGCGCAAGCAGTTCTTTTTTCCCCTCTTCTGTTAAAATGGATAATCAGGACAGTATCATCAATTAGATTTTTCACTTTAACTTTTCATAATGTTTCCAGACCTCACTATTTGGCAAAGACAATTGGGACAGATTTCTTTATTTTTTCCTCTGGCCTAAAACTCAAAACCCCCCACTTCCCAAACTGTTACCACCGAAGAGTTTATTAAATGGCTGAAAAAGACAGCTGGTCCCACCATCTGTTAAAAATTTTCAGGGGCCAAATGAAACAGGTTACACCTTTAGCCATGCCAAGTCTTCCAATACCCCCTCCCTCTCACAGCCTGTGGAGGGCTAATCTGAATTTCACGCTCTGATTTTGCTACTGCTAATGTCTGAGCTTCTTATGTGTGCTTCTTGTAGTTGCTTATATTAGTTCTCTAGCAGTAACAAAAGCTCCCTCTCCTTTCAACCTAGCTCATTTGCAATCAACGGAATCCTGGGTCTATAGTCTCCTTTACAATAAGATACTGTACCTTGAAGGAAACCCACAGAGAACCTAATATCTGACTTTTTGGAGCGAGAGAGAAAGCCAGGGGTACGTTTCTGTTGTTTTGCAGCCACTTTTCTATAAATGCTAATGGAAGTAATTCAGATGTGCCAACAAAGACAGAATCTGCAACACACTGCAGGTGTGAGGGGGCTGAAACAAAAGGGATGCTAACCCTAATGGTATTTCTTGTCATTAACAATTCTTTGATGTTCATACTTGAGGCTCTCTTTTATCTTGTAGTTTTTCAGCCATCTTTGTTAACATGCAGTGCAACTAAATCTTTTTTCCCCTAACCTTTAAAGACATCTGCAAAATGTTTATGCTAAGTTAGTTTCCATAGCATCTTTCTGTAACACACATTGAAGTAAAATGAGATAAAGCCTGCAAGGTTATTATTAAAACATCAGTAAGTTCCTATCATTAAGTGAAAGGAGCAGATCAATAAAAAGAAGCTCTTAATGTTACTTTAATAAGGATGAGTTTCTTGTAACAGGACTGGGGATTAACTTCAGTGTAACAGAAGTGATGTTTATAATATAGCAGTTCTGTTGATAAGAACCAGTTTGTTTTTCTTGTACTCATTTTAAAAAGAATTACAAGTTTCTACATTAAAAAGCCTTTCACAATATAATATACTTAAGGACGTTCTAATTTTCCAGAAGGGATTTCTCTACCACTAAGTGGGCAATGGCATTCAGTCAAGATGCGGTAGGTGGAGTTTCTCCATATCCATCTGTCTTTCCATGACTTACAGATGGAAAAACGCTGTGTCTTTTAAAATGTTCAACTCAGTAGGATGACAGCAAAATGAAATGAACAATCAAAGCACATAAGATGCCAATCTGAACTACTGCACAGCACTACCAGCAGACCCAGCGTTTTGCTCTCATCCCATCGGTCATGTCCTCTTAGATCACATCCCATTTTATCACAGTCTGTTGCATTATTGTTGCAGCATGCTGGAATGTTGAATGAGCAACATAATCAATCAATACTAATTTCCAGTTTGAAATCATCTGTAAATCTGCACCGAGTTAGAAATGCTGGAGATTGTAATATAAGTTATCAAAAGATAGTTTTATGGAGCCTCCCATTTTGTTTTTCTTTTAAAACTTCATTTCTAACAGATTGATTTAATCAAATAAACAAAGCCTGTGCCTGCATTAAGTACAGCACTTGTCTTTGAATTTGGATGTAAATTTCCACCACATTAATTCTACAGAAAAAGAACATAAAGAACAGTGGTTACATTCATACTGCTTTTTCTTTTACATGTTACTTCCATCTTGAGGGATAAAGGCAAACTAGGAACAGTGTAGTTAGTATGTTGTCCCATCCTAAGTTTCACCTCTACAGACTGATGGAACGAGCTGCTTCTCTTGTTTCATCTACAGCTTTCAGCAGTCTTGGAGATGTGTATGGGAACTGGGGATCTTAGATTATTGACAATTTTATGAAATTAACAGATTATTTTAAATTAATTTTCCTGCGACAATACTGAGCAGTGCTCATTCCTGGGGTGACATAAATTAGGAAACTAGAAGTTTCTGTTTCAAGGATTTTATGATCTCGATTAGAGATGTTTTTAGGAGCTTTTACATAATCTCTCACATTAATTTGTTACTTCTAACAGGAAGCAGCAGCAAGAATGAAAAACTTTGTCAGGCAATTTTGTAGAAATACCTCCACTGCATTCCTCCCCCTTTGCTAAAGGTTCCCATGTAGCACCTCCGTGTGGCTATTTCCCAGCTGTACGGCACTGCCACACTCCAGCACCCAGCTTTCAGAGGACAACTTCCACCAGAACCACAAGACCCTGCTACCCCTGTCCTGGTGTCACCCATCCCCACCAGTGCATTACACAGCACGTGGTACCAGATCTGCTATTCCACTTTTAGAGAGGTCTTTGTCAAAGACTTGCCATGATCAGCAGCACAACAATTTTTGGAAACAGCCTTGCCAGGCCTCCCTCCCTCCTTCCCTCCCTCCCTCTCTCCCAGCACTGTACTCCACTGTACACCAAAAGAAGGTATCCAGTCTTTTTTTCTGGCAATATTTCTTTCACTGAGAGATCAAGATGAGAGTTTCAAGCCTACTTTTCACTGGTGATGGGTCAGATATTGTGACTTGGGTCTTATGCAAAAAAACCCGCAAACATGTTGATCTACCTACTTGCTGTCTTGATTTGCCAACTATCTTATGAAATACAATTTAAATTATTGAAAAAAAAATTATCTCTCTGGAATTTAATTAAAAAAATAGGCCTGCCAAATAAAATCAAGGAATTTAATCTATTACTGGCCTGATCAATAATATGTAATCTGTTTTCTGGAAACATTACTCCAAGATACGTTTTTCACTTATCTGCTCCTATGTCCTCTAGCATCACATCACATAAGTACTACAATAAATACTTCCCTGATAACATAATGTATATATTTACTGTTCTGATTGATACTGGATTTATACATGTAATAAAATAATTTCCAATAATTCTTGAGGAGCCCATTAAGATGAGTCAGGGCACCACCAACCCATGTTTAAAGACACAGTGCACTATTCTTATGAATTGTCAGCCTCCTCCCTTACCAGTTCCGGTGCCCCAGCATGAGCGAGACTCAAAGCCTCTCACTGAGTTCTGTAACCTTTAGCTCTGGCCCAGATGATTGCTCCCTGGCCTTTGGTCTTCATGGCATCCTGTGCTACTTTTGTCAGTCAGGGAGTCATGCTTTGTTGTCAAGCAGAAACATTTTCTGTTAACTAAGCATTCTGCTACAACTCCTCCCAGGGTGAACAGTCTTAAAGAAAAGGCACGTTAACAAAACATACTTCTAGTGTTAACAAGAAAGCTGAGATTATTTCTCATATTTTGTTGTCTGAATTAAAAGCAGGATGGGTAAGTTTATTACATGCCATGTCTTGCGCATATATTGGTACTAAAACTACTTACCTGTTTCTTAGAGGATGATACTTTTGTGTCATATGGCTTTAGCTTTAATTGTATGTACTATATGTATCTGCTTAACCAGAAGACATTTAAATATGCAAGAGCTTGGATGTCTCTCAAAATTCTCCTTCGATTTTGAGAAAAAAAAAAAGGAATGAGAAATAAATGTGTGGTAGACTTCAGTTATTTATCTCATTGCTATCTATTTGACAATAAAAAAACAATACCCCTATGCAATTACAATTCTTACAAAAGGAGGGAAGGAGGGAGCAAAATTATTCAATTATAACTTTTTTTTTTTTTAAAAAAGGTAAAATTTAAAAATTGGGACTTAAATAGGTTTTGCTAAAATTTTGTAAAATTTGTAAAATTTAAATTTGTTGTGAAATAGCTAGTAGTACCACCCACACATCTTGACCTCCAGCCATTTGCTTCCACCACAAAACTAACTTCTTAGTCCCTCTCCATGAAACGCTGTAACTTTTTCCCAAATTATATATTTCCTACTTTTCACTAAAAAAGAAACTTGTGAAGAAACTCTACTTACAGTGATGAGCCTGAGCTCTAACACCTGATTTGATCCTCAGATGCATGAAATCAAGCAAAGATTAATGGACACTGAAAAAAGACCATTGTGTATTAACACTGAAGGCTTTGGGCATACAAATCTTGCATTATCAGAGACAACATCATATCAAAGTATATGAAATTCATCCTGTTTTTCCTACAGTTAATTGAATTCAATATCAAATAAGAATAGACCTAAAGACATTATATACCTTCAATTTCTTATTTATTTCATATTTCTCATATCTTCTATTCTTAAAACCACACCTGTTTCTCATGGTGATGGAAGATATAAATAAAAAATATTCCTTTACAATAACAGATGTTGGTTATGACAATGAAGCTTAAAGATTATCCAGTCAAGACCACCTTTAAATAAAGTATAGCAAAAACTGAAAGGACCTAAATACAGAAAATAGCAACAGTAGGAGAGTCCTAACAAATTTTAAAAATTGCAACCATTTATAGTGAATGAAAAATGCACTGAGGGTATGTAAAAAGTAAATTGGTAGCTTCCTTTTACCCTCGGACAGCACAAGTCAGAAGGTCTTCAACTCAATTAAAAAGGAGCTCTCATTTTAAAATATGTTCCTTTTGTTTAAAACTGAAACAGAAAATCCACTTTGTGTGTATGTGTGTGCTGTGTATAGTGTTTTACCACAGTGTACCAGAAGCCAGGAACTTAGTGCAATTAAAACATGAGACAATTGTTTGGAATTATAAACATTCATAGTTATATAAAATACAGAGAAATATCATATAAGTATAGAATTATATAAGCATTATGCTTATATTAGCAATTATGCTACATGACATAACATAACCAGTAGCTGCCTGCTATTAGGAATAAATTTCCTTCCAGGACTATGCCTTTGTCCAGTGTGGCTTATTTTCTGTACTTACCTGAAAATTTTGGTTTTGATTGCTAACACCAAAAGGAAAATCAACTTTTTGTCTGATTGGATTCACCAAAGTCTTTGGCTTTACATTATTTATAGCCATAATTTGTAAGCTTCTAAGTAACAACAGCTCCTTGGATAACCTGATAGGGACCACTTAAAAGACCTTCAGTGAACAAAAGCCCTTTCCACCACTCTTCTACGGGTAAGGGAGGTCACAGTGGGGGCAAATTTAAGATGTCTGCAATTTACTCCTATTCTAAGGTCCCTTTATGTTACTAAAGTGATGTAAATGTTTAAGTGAGAAGCACGTTTAACATTACCAAATGAAAGGGGCTAATCTCCAAAAGCTCCCTGCCCCATTTTTGTTGGCACAGGGAGAAGTTTTTAAACTTCCATAACTGAAAGGCAGAAATTGTCCTCATCAAGAACTGGTTTCTAGTGCTATTAAGGTCCACAGAAGAAATCTACTAAAATCCCTTGTTGAGCTTCACTCTTCTCTCTCCTATTTGCTGAAAATTGTTTAATATATTACACACTGTCTAAGAAATTTTCTTCTTCCTAACAGGATTTAAACTCTTTACTTTTATAAAATATTAAGAACAGGACATGTTATGAACTATTAAGCAAAATACATTAATATTTCAGGATAATATACATGAAAGGAAATAAATCAGAACAATACTTCAATGGTATTAAAACCAAATGAGGAAATCTAAGCAATTCATGTTGATAGGCTCCCACTGATCACAATCATCATGCTGCCATGTCTCTTGGACTCCTTTTGATGCACAAATCAATCAACTCAAAGACACACACATCTATCAGTGTGGGAACAGAAGTTCAACTCTTTGGCCAGTTTTAATGCAACTGCATGGCACTACAGCAGGCTGAGGATATGGCTTTTAATAATCTAAAGGTTCTAATAATCTAAATGTGCTCTAAAATGAGGATGAGAGAAGGCCACCTCACAGGGGTTATCTGGTGAAGGGTAAAGTGAATTGATCCAAAACAAATGAAGCAAGGGGTCTAAGTTATGAAATAACAAAATGCACAGACTGGCTTTGTGCACAGTTTTTAGCCAGGAAGTAGCAAGAATGAAAACACACTGCTCGATGGCAGCTTTTAGATAGTAACGTCAGTATAAAAATATTTGTGACATTAAACTAATTTGAAAAATTATAGCACATGTAGATAGGGCATTGCACATAACAAGAAAAATATTGTACTTCACCCTTTCCATGAAATTAAAGATTGCTTAAAATCTCTTTGAAGTCCATTTCTGATAGCTGAGATTGATACAAGTTTAACAATCGTGAAGAAGAAAAAATAAGAAACCTAAGGAATGTACTTAGGGAATGTTTGCATTTTGCTTGTGATTTACTATTTAATGTCTGAAGCTGCTTTTGTAAAATTGGGGCCCCATTCAGCAAAGCACTTAACCATGTGCTGAAATTTCATTGATTTCAGTGGGACTTCAGCATTGGCTTAAGTGGCTTCACTGAATTATATATAATTTTTCACTTCCCCTTGCTCCTTTGTGAAATTAATAGAACTACTCAAAGTAATGTACTACTCAGTGTGAGAAAAAACTGTTGCTTTTTAGACAGGTGACATGATATCTGACCAGAAACCTCACTACCATTTAACTAAAACAATTGATAAACTCTTAACTATGCATAATAATGATGTGAATTTCAATAATAATAAAACTTTATTTTCCCAAATAGTTTTCAAAAAGGAGGGATAGAACCACAAAGCAACAATACTGCTAGAACTCCATGTGATCTATGCCAATACAAGACTAGAGTAAGTCATTTGACTCTTAAAATAATGTTATTTTTCATCCAGATATATTACAAATTAATGGAGAATTTATACATTGCATAGGAAAAGTTGTATGTTATTTTTGATGAGGTATCATAACAAATAATGATTCTTGTTACATTTTGATAAAACCTAAAGAAAGTGATCTTTCTGCATTCTGTGCAAGTGATCACACATGCATTCACATTAGTTGCCATTCATATTTGCACTGCAGTTTTGAATATCATTAATTCATCTGCAGCTGCTCACCAATTCTCCACTGTTAAAGAAGCCTCTAAATTTTAAAGGTTCTAAAGTGCTTTTAAATTACATCTACCCAGATGTACAGCAGAGGAGAATGAGGAGTGAACTGAAGGACTCCAACCTCCAGCAGGATTTTTAACTTCTAGTTCCAACCTTCTGTCACATTTGGGGTGAAGAACTGTTCTTCCTCAAAAAGCCAAATCTTTCTCTCATCCTCATCTGTGTTTATTAGGATAGACAAAGCTTTTGCTGAACTATCAATCTCATTAACTCTTTTCCTTTCAAACTCTATTCTGGCTTAGAGATTCCCTGACTGCATTTAGGTCTCATTTCCCATGCTGTCCTTCCTTGTCTTGTGGTCAAAAAGCCAGTGCCAGTGAACCCTGATAGTAAGAAATTCTGTAGCTTAAGGAACTTTAGGTGTGAACTGCACTTCCACAAGGAAGAAGGTTTGTTAGCACAGATCAGGGTAAACCCATTGGAGAGGAGATGGAAACAAGCATCATAATTAAATGTATATAATAGATGGTCACATTTAATCAGCATGGTATCTCAAAAACCAAAAAAAAAAATAATCTTGAGCAAATTTGTAAGGCGGTACGTTTTGAATGTTTTATTTCCAAAAGATTTTGACAAGAGCTTGTATGGAAAAAACCCCAAAGAATTGTCATAGATCAAAACTGTGTCTCAGAAACAGAAAGTGAAGAATAAGATGACATAGTCAGCTTCTGTCACAGAAACGGTTACTAGCAAAGCATCTCAGTGTTCCATTGAAAGTTACATATTGTTTCAGTATCGTTTCAGTCAGGACTTGGAAAAATAGTGAAAAGCAAGTAGAAAAATTTGCAGGTGACATTTTTTTCCTGCTACATACAAGAGGGCTGTGGAAATGCAGGAGTCACCAGAACCCAAAGATGCAGGCTAAGAAAGAAATTAAATACTTGCATGGATAACAAGAATAACAAGTCATAATGATGGTTTCAGTCACAAGGGCTACATGAAGCAGTGTGTGAAATGTTCATTTTAAAACTGTTTTCTTCTTATATTTGAAACGATTCTTCAAGTTAAACTTATGTTAAACTAACACTTTAGAAGAAAAATATTTATGAGGTAAATTGAGACACAATTACTATTTTAGATTATTTTATTCTGTACATTTTTTGTAGTGTTAAAAGCCATACACAGCACAGAAAGGTAAAAAGGATGATGATTAATATCAGTCTAAGGAAATAGAAAACATTTTCACCCAAAATGAAAATTTTTAGTACGGAGGTCTTTTAATCCAGTTCAGTTCCTTGATCCTATTTTTCACACCGCTCTCCCAGCAGTTGTGCCAGCACAACAGAAGGGATGGCACAGGGTGGGAACAGCAGCCAGGGGAGCAGGGAAGAAGGGGTCAGAACTGTATAAACTAACCTTGCTGCTAAAGAAACATGTCTGTTACCAACATCAAGAGGCACAGGTAGTGCTGCTCCCTTTTACTGCAATTGCTTATAGAAATACAGCAAAATGGGGCAATTTACAGCTGCAAACCCAGGTCTAAATTAGTGAAAGGAAGTTATTAGCTGAAATTTTGTTTTTTAATATATTATATAAACACACAAAGTTAATTGGATGAGATTACCAGCATGAGAATACTTTTACCAGTATTAGTCAATAGAGTAAGTGAGGTTCAGCTTTGAGCAAAAGACACACCTCTTGAAGAAGGAGGAGACGGGGAACTGAGAAAGCTGTCATCTTCAGGGATAGATTCAACAGCTGACAATGATTTGTAATACTCATCCTCTCTGTCAAGCACTTTGATTTGGCTTGAAAGAAAACAAACAACATTTATTAATTTTAAAAATGAATTTTGTCAGTATCTTCAGAAATAGAAATTTCTCTGTGGATGTGAAAATGGAGAGTGATAATACAAGAAAGAAAAAAAAAAAGATGGGAAGACCTGATGAGAAACACATACCTTTTATACATATTTCTACTTTGCTATACCTTTTTAAGATTATAGTCTGAATGGTTCTGAGGATCAGTGAAAGGCGACAGAGTCTTTCAATTTGCACGTACAGAATGATAGACCAACTATTTGCATTAAATGGGCATTTCATTTGAGCAATGGGGCTTTTTTATCTGTATATGCTCCACAAGTAGGGTATAATTTTGATAACATATTTCAGCTGATGGTTTGCTGTGACTATGGGCCAAAGACCACATCACCAATTTTGGGGGAAAGCCCCATTGACATCAAGGGGCTTTCATTTCCCTGTGATATATGATAAGCAGTCCCATGTTAGTGTTTTTATTCATTGAAGATGAATACAGACTTTTTTAAACTAGGGGAGGGAGAACAAATAAACCAAATCTTGCACAGTCGTGCAAAATTTTGGGGTTTAACCTTGACTCAAAGACCTCCTATTCATACAGTTATACTCAGAAGATTAATTAAAAATAGAATAAATAATACAGAAAGTTTTTGTATAGATTTGGAATGGATGCATTTGCAATAACAAGCATCCCTCAGTTCTCTCTGGTCCAAATGACCAGTCAATGAAATATTTTGGCAATTGTATAAGAGCCAACTTGGCCTTTATAAATAGTTTTCAGTGATTTCTGCCTATTGCCAGGTGATAACCGCTCATGTGACTATGAGAATTGGCGCAGATAACAGAGAAGGAGCAACTCCTTTTTGGGCTGAGTGGCCTCTCTGTCAGCTCTTAAAATGTGCTCCCCCAGGAGGGCTGAAGCCCATTGCAAGTGTTGTGCTGCAGAGCTGGCAGGGCTTCTGTCCACGTTCTAGGTCAGAGAACTTCAGTTTTAACACTCTTCATTTGGCACCTTTCACTAGTGCTAAATGCACTTAAAATCACGAAGAAAGCTATTTTTTTGTTGTAGTAGTACTCAGAGAGAGCTGCGGAGGATATTTTTGAGAATCAGTTCTAGTGTCTGCAGACAGTAGTACATACAAGTTTTACATTTGCTTCTGCAGAAAATGTCCAATGTCAATGCACAGAAATATGTTAATTGTTTATTTTTAGAAACCTCTCTAGAAAGTTTTGCATATTCTGTAATATCACAAAGGACTTCTTCTGTTTACAGTTGCTTAGAACTAAGAAGATAGATATTTACCCAAGTTTTCTTGGCTTCCTCTTGCTCCCTTGATATTCTAGAGTTCCCTGTGGAGAGGGCCAAGAACACACAGTCAAAGCAAAGCAGCAAGTCGTTAATTTTTAATTCAAAGTGATTTTGTGTTGAATGCAAGCAGATGCTGATAATATCAGAAGTCACAGCATAATTTTTTTGATCAAAGGGCTCAAGTGAGCCTGATGAAGCATGCATCTTGCTCGTCTTTGATAAACCACATCAATTATTCACCGTGAAGGCAGACATCCTGACATGAAAGCAACAGATAAAGAGCATAAGCACATGTTCAAGACGAGAGCAGCAGAACGTGGGGGTGGGGCTGGAGGGGCTGAAACAGGTATTAATAACAGAATTATTAACTGGAAACAAAGCCAGTAAAACAGCTTTATTGCCACTTTGAACTCACATTTAACTGGTTATAGTACATGTTGTCCTCAGGGCTATTCAGTATTTTGGGCTGCTGACATCGTCTTCGAGGTGTTCTCAGCTTCTGTTCAAGACAGTTTTCTGAACCTTCAGTAAGATAACACAATTTAGTTTTAAGCTGTGCCAGGTGCTGTGAACGTCTTAGCGTATTTTAGTTTGTAAACAGTCTTTTCTTCTGTCCTATTTGGTCCTGGATTTATTAGCAAGTCTGTCCTATCCAAAGTAAGCACATAAAAACTTGGGTATCTTTGTTTTCTCTTTTGAAACTTAGTTCAAACACAAGTTTTTAAGCAGAACTTTTTTTTTTTTACATTTTTACTTTTATAACATTTTTTATTTTTCCATATATCTATATCACACAGCTCCTTATTCCTTTCACACTTTATCATAGTATCTTCTGTTATCTATGCAGGAAATGAGGTATATTGTGACTAGCTAGGGATATATCATTCAGCAGCAGCAAAACCGTTTTTCTACAGTAGACAGTAATAAAGCCCTTTGACTGATGAGACTTAGTCTATTATCATCATTTTTATTATATAAAAGGGCTACCTTCTTGACACGGCTCTCAGTTTAATCAGAGTAATTGGACTGGTTTGGAATTAGGCTTTCTTAATATAATTTGTGATGTGCTGTAAAGTAACAGTTACTTAAAGTCATCTGGAAAGCAGAGTTTAAAGATGAAGGAAATATTTCAGAAGGGGTGGATTCTGAAAAGAACTAACAGCCTTTTTATTCCTTTTTTTTTCCTTGTTAACAAAAAAAAAAAGACATTCTAATGTGCTGTACTCTATTTTACCAGGCACTTTCTGTGGCACATTCTCTAGATTACCAGAACAACTATTTTCAGGGTAAATCAGAATCACTAGGTTACTAAAAGACACTGTGGGGGATAAGGAAAGGTCATTTACTTTTCAAATAATTCTCCCAATACCTTTGCCTTTTCTGATATCTCCCTGTTAAAAAAACAATTTAGTGATAGTATGAATAAAAACAGGTTTTGGTTTTGAAGAAAAAATATACATCTTATCACATTTGCATTCCATACTGCACAGGAAACCTGCTCGGATACAAAAGACCAGCACAAAGATCAAGTAGCACATGAGTTCCTTTAAACACTTCAAAACTGAAGTCAATATGGCCTGCGCAGATGCAGGGCTCTAATCTCACAAATCCATTTGTAAGATCTGGCCTTAAAGAGCAGGTAATATTACAAAGGAGGTTTATTATACGTCCAGGTTTACAGTCTGCAACTATTGTACTTTTCTGCAATTACTGAGTGAGGTAGAGGAGGTGGCTGAACTTCGGCCTTCTCAGTCAAATGACTGACTGTTCTGGGAGATTTTCTCTCTTTCACTGTCTTTCTCCCTCCCAACAGTGAAATTTGGAAGATATTAGTTTCCTCTCAGCGTGGGACTGCAATGCCTGTGTGGGAGGGGAGCACTTGTTTCGTGCCAACTGTCATGTTTCCTCACAACACCTGGGAGGGATGGGGGGTTAAATGGCCACCAGGGAACTGACTTGCAGAGCTCGGTCTAAAATTCAAAACCAATTTTATAGAGAAAGGTTACATTTCTCCAGTAATACAAAATAACTTTTAAATAATATGTTTGTGCTGCTTGAAATTTAATACCCAAAGCTTCAATGCTTTATGCTTTCAAGTTCACTAAACCTTTATATTTTTTCCAAAGAGGATGGTGACGGCTGAGCCTGAACCTTTGCTACTTACCTATATTGTACAAAACCTGACAAGGCAGAATCTGTTCCAGAAAATACTTCTGGGGAAATTGGCTGCCCAAGCAATGCTTGTGTCTTTGGAAAGCTTTTTCTCTAATACTTAGACAGGACATAGGTGCAATTTTGTTCTCTCTGAAGTCTCTGGAAGTTTTGTGGAAGACCTGCCATAACTATATTCTACTCTCTCTCTGTTTGGTCTAAAAGTTACTCAAATTGATCTCAGAGCTTTCTGTCTCAGGACCGCAGGGTCTGAAATTTTTGCACGCAATGTTTTCAGTTGCAAGGCCATATGAATTATTTTTTACAGCAATGTAGTTCTCGAATACCTCTCCACAAATAACTTTTTTTAGTCTAGCAAGAGGCTGACATGAATAAAGACTTGGGTCCTCACAGTTCTCTGTAATTTCACATGCCTCTCACACACCTTGCCTGAAGTAAAAACACAGCATGCACATATTTAGAAATTTTCAAACAGTACAATAATATGATGGGGTGTTCTTTTTTCCTATCCGTCAAATGTTGAGCCTTAATGTTATTTTTTCAAAACACCTCTATGTCTAATCTTTGTTTTAAAAATGTCTTGTATTCATTAGGATTCTGAGACACTAATATTTTGCTCTAGCTTTTTATCCTGACACTTAATTACTTCTGTGGATTCTATGGGTGGTCTGCAGCTTGTGTCCTCCAAAGGAAATACCCTTTCAGTGGGCCCATTTGTCTTAGTGTTTAGTAGCATACTACATGAACAGTGCAAAATCTGGTAACATTTATCATAAACTACCATATCTGGAGAAAACAGCATTAACATGTGCTCAACACTCAGCAGTTGAATAGGCATTTTAAACGCTGTTCTAAAATATTTTGCTTTGATGACAAACTTAAAGCCACCAATAAGAAAAAAGTCACTTGTCATTTTAATAGCAAAAACAGCAGCACCAGTATCATTAACAGGGTATTGTCTACACCGCACCCAAACTGTGCCAAGTGCCTCTGTCATGTCCAGGCTCCTGAGTTTACTACAAGCCTAGAGACCAGATGAGCAAGGGAGCACATACACTTCCTTCAGGTTGTCCTTTAGCCTTTTTTTCTTAAGATTCCATTTTGTCTGGAAGAAAACTTGCTTTGTAACTCTATGAGCTGAATACCCTTACGTTACCATTTCGTTACTGGTAAATTCCTTACTACGGTGCAGAAATAACACAGAGCAGGCAAAATACCTTCTGCCAAGCGCACTATGTCAGCTGATCTAGCAAGCATAGGGTAGCTGAGGTTCTGGCCATGCTCCTCCTTTCCTCACTCAAACTCAGAGAGGCTGATACACCTGGGTGAGCAGGCTCATGTGGATGCTTCCCTAAAGCTACTACAAAATTGATGTTGTTACAGTGAAAAGAATTAGAAACTGCCAAATGGGTAAATCTGTTGGAGTATACAGTATTTATAAGTAAACAAACCAATGGGGTTTCTGTTTACTCCGCCATTACTACTCTTGGTATCCTTTTTATTTCTCTGGTACATAAGGGCTCAAGCCAATAGATCAGGACCTTGCAGTGCTCAGACAAACTGAAAAGATCTGTTTTTTTTTTTTTTCAACTAAATGCAAAGTCAAACATTCAAGTTACATTTTTCAGGATTGGGAATTGCATAATTAGAAGCAGTGTCTCTAGGAGTGACTTGGGAATTGTCATGGATATTCAGATGAATATGAAGTAGACGGGGTGCAAACCAGAGGACTACTCAACAGAAACAGGAAAACAGTTTTATCGTTGAGTGCAGAATTATTTTAAAGTGGGAGCTGTAAAGTGCAGAATGTTTTGAGAACAAGAACAATCTGAAATCTGGAAAACCTGACATATGTTGAGAAATTTACGAAGACTGTTCTATTTCAATTTTTTCAAAAGAAGGTTAAGAGGGGGTTTGAAGCAATTCTAACCCCCTGTATAGAAGGTAGAGGTTTTTCAGCTTTTGAAGCAAACATCTGAATTGTCTAATGGTCAGAAGTGGAATAAAATTTCAGGCCAAAAACACAGCACATAGTGAAAGCAATCAGTCAGAAGAAAAAAATATTTAGGAGTATGATGGAAAAATCAGGTTGAGAATAGAAGCTTTTAGAAAAGGTATGCTTTGATTAAAGCTACATTTAAAAACTGCTCATGGTATGACACAGATCACTTCTAGCATAATAGAAATTTATTTCTCTAATGTGATTTTTATCACAGGTGTTAATCTGCAAAAGATTTTATATTGATCTTTTTATTTCTGGGATATACTTTCACCTTAGAATTTTCATCTGTTTCTTCTTCTTTCCTTTCTTATGGCTGAAATGGAAACATTTTTCTTCAATTAGCTATCACATCCATCATAATGACACTTTTTATGATATCTCTTGGCTTGGAGATGATTAGCACATTTCTTATGCCATATCTTATTTAGATGATTTTTCTGTTTAAAAATCCATCTTTTCCAAAAGCTGCAAAGGACTGTTTCAAAATATACAAACTGCCAAATAGTAAGATTTAATGGAAGGCTTTAAAATGCTCTTTAGCACTGACACAAGGACTTTTGCATTTAGGATTTGGGCCAATACTTTCAAAAGAGTACCTGCAAAAATGTAATTTTCTAATGATTTCCCATGAAGCAGATGGTTTCATCTGATATTCAGTGAAGATCTTATCTTAGATGTCCTGTTTTCCTGCTTGTCTTGGTATTGAAAACTTGTGGACAGGCACAGGGCACGCTCTTCAGAGGAACTGTGAATCATCAGATTTTGCTCTCTGCAATGAAGCTAGGGTCTACATAAACTGTTCATGATTGAACCCTTGCTTCAAAAACCTCTTGATGCTGATAACCTCACCAAACCTCACCAAATTGCTAATTTTTCTTATATGGAGAATTCAGCAGAGAAAATGGTGACGAAGAGCTACAACTGCATTTGGACCTTGTAAAATTCACTAATGTAAGTCAGATTGCTTTAAGGTTGGTGCAGCACAGAGAGGGCTCTAAACTGTGGATGACATCTTAGTTTTAGCATGGAATGCATGGAAGGGATCTTTGCCAATGTGTCTGTGCCACAAAGGAGGTTGCATGGCTGATTCCCTTGCTGAAGGGACTCCATTCACTACAACACATAGTGCAGGGTGGAGCTGAGTACTCTCATATTTCTTCTGAAGGCATATACCCAAAGCAGGTTTGGAAGGGGTTTGTCCTGTCTCTTTTTCTGTTATAGCTGAAAAGACACCCAATATCTCAGGAAGGGTAGTTAATCTCTAATTACTCAGGGAGATTTAGAGTGCGAGAAGGGGCAGCCTGCTAAAGGAAATGTAATGGGGCCATTTAGGGGATCATATATACTTGTAACCGTGTAAGTAAATAAAGTAGATAAATCAGCATGACCAAGAAAAATAGTAAGCATGTGGCTGATTTCCAATCTATAATATCAGATGAAACATGAAAGTGCAACCCTTAATTATAAGCAAATATTAGCACAGACTCATGGGATCTCATCATAACATCTCAAGGTCTACATTCATGAAAATTTAAGCAATGTTTAAAATCATGTTAATTTGTTCTTTGTTTGTTTCTTTTCCTGCCAGTATAATTTATTCCTAAAGACTTTGGTTCTCAAGCCTGGATATATTGATCACGCCTATGTAAAGCATTGTTATAGCCTGGGGAGAAGACTTTTGTGGAAAAACTTGTCTTTGTTCTCCTTTGATAATTTATATGTATTTTGATGTTCTCAAGCTTTTCCAGTTTTGAATCATTTTCCAAGGCAGCAAGTTAACTTCACTTTTTCTCTTGAAGTCTTGGGCAAATGCAGAAATGACCTCACAGACAATGATAATATACATCCTGCTCCTAGACTGGATGCTAAGTGAATAATTTTGTGCAGCATATTGATTTCAAGGAATAGTTACATTTTCTTCTCTGCCATACAAGTCTGTTCAAGCAGAGGACTCAAGAGGTTGGTGATTCTGGTCTCACTCATACCAGTGTTAAACGGCAGTGACTGAACGTCACTTGTGCAGTAAAAAATGCTGTAAATGAACTGTGCTTTATGATTTCAATTATTTCAGCTCTATTTAAAAAAAGAGATTTACAACAGGCGCATAATGCTGTTTGTCCATGAGTCTTCATATAACCATGTTTTCCTCCCTTTCTTATTGCCGTGATTCTCCACCATTTGCACAAATTTGCATCACACAGTAAGCGCAAAATGGGAGTAAAATGAAAAACTTGCCTGAGAAGCAGAGTGAAGGCTCAGGCAGTTAGCCCCCACTGAGCCCCTGCTGTGCCTGCCTGCTTGCCATACTCAAGCCAGTTAACACAGATTTATCTTGCACATCCCTGTACTAAACTGTACTAAACAGTGTGACTTTAATATGAACAAACGTTAAGAAATATCAGGCCCACATCACAGAGTATTTGTACACTGCCTGTTAAATGCTACCAACTATAATGCATCAGAAACAAGGACAGAATATCAGTTGTAATAAGCTTCACAGAACAAGTGCTGTAGAATAATCTCTAGCTTCATTTGGGAATAATGAAGTTATCAGGTCTATGCTATATACTATAAATTTAATTACATTATGGTGGTTCTGCAAAAATGCTGGAGGCTGATAGAAAATAAACACACCGTCTCTGAAAGATTTTTATCTCAGTACATTCAGAACAACACCAAGAGACAACATAGGACAAGAGAGAACAAAAAGCAAGGCTACTTGGTGACTTAAGTAATGAGGTATGTCTCTAATATATTCTTTTCCCTCTGAGGTTAACAAGAGGGGAAAGAGGAAACTACAGAAAAGAGAAATGGATGGGAAAAAAGACAAAAAATGAAACAATCAAGTAAGACACTGAGAAACTAACAGAAGAAAAGGGAATAAACAACCATTAATGGTGAAGCAGTAGAACCTAAGTTCTGGCATCAGAGGATTTGATTAATCTAGTAACATCAGGAGCCTGGAGGCATATTGGCATACTTAACACTATTAACAATTGTAATTCTCTCCAGGATACTTCATGCTTACCTAGCAGTAGCTCCAGAGCTCTGCAAATGTTCAATAAGGCCATCCGTTCCGTTGATATAATGAGATGTAGTATGATGGGAACCTTTCTTGCCACTAAATTCCCTCAGTCCCTTCCTCTACAGAAGAGAGTCCAAGAATATTTACAGAGACTGGTGCTCTTCATGCTGCTAGTGACAAGCAAGCATGTAAAGAACAATAAATCAGATGTCCTTTGAGAAGTTACAAGGCCTCAGCCCTTGCTAACTCTCACAAAATATCTTACTGGAGCTTCACATCAGTGTTGCTAAGGGTAAGGATGTTATCAACTTTAAAACTCCCTGCATTGGCAGGGGAGTTGGACTAGATGATCTCTACGGTCCCTTCCAACTCCAAAAATTTCAGTGATATTCAGTGATATTCAGTGAAAAAATATATACTAATGATTAGAAAGAGTGATTAATCCCTAATAAATCTTGAAAATCCAGTGCTCTCAAAGCTCTTACTTGGATTCAGTAGGTAAGAATAAGAAGTTAGATTTAATTATTTTCAGTGTTGAGTGCTTTGAAGTCTAAGTCTATAGCCCCAAATGTAGTAACCAGATTAACTGAAAACACAGAGGTGTAAAAAGTCCTATCATAGAAAGGTTTAAAATAAAACAAAATCAAGCTTCATGATCACCTCAGATCCCCCACAAAACTGTGGTGAACTAGAATTCTGTTTATTCAGATGGAGTGTGCTCATAGTGCCAAGAGCCATAGACTGCTAGGGAAATTAGTGTAGCCTCTTTGATGTCATGTGCATCCCAGAATCTGTAGCACACTGCTAAAACTGTGAGTGTAGCTTTTTGTTTATAACCCTAAACAGAACCATTTGAATACACACACTGAAAGAACTCATAACAGAAGCAATGCATTTGCTTCCACCCAGTGATTCATTACTTATGGCTTCATTTTGGATACTGCAGTTCTATGCAAAGCCATATGCTTTAGATTATAAAGCACACTAAGCAAATCATAAGTTTTTCAAGATGGTATGTAAAGGCTGTTTTTGCATCTGTTTGTTGCCAACGACCCAGATGATACTGTAATTAGAACAGCAAATATTTTATGTGAAATCAATCATTTAGCTGTCTCTAAACCCTGAGACAATGGCTTTTAGGTACTCTTTGTTGGGAAACAAGATCCATAAATAGTTAGAATCTTGGCTTTTGTTGTTTTTTTTCCCTTCCAACACAATTCTGATCCTTCAGTATTTGTCAGTTCTTTCAGTTTCTATTGTGAGTGATTTAACTGTAGAGGGAAAAGGCAGAGATTAAACAAAGCATACCAAAGAACTAAACTGTCAGTGACTAACATGGGTAAGATTCAAACCTGTCAGCAAACAGCATGCTTTGACAAGTACGGTCCTGAAGACATATCTTCCTATACATGTTGAATATACACAACCCCTCATATGTCCCGCTTGTAATAACATCTAATAGTGGGTTCCAGAGGTGTGGCAACTAGTCAACTATCCAGCCAAAGCCCAAGCTACAACTTTAGCTTCAGTTAAAAAAATCATTCCAAACGACTCTGAATGGCAGAAACTACTTCTGGACAATGAAGAAAACTTAATCAATGATTATTTTTCTTCCCCTCCTTAAACTTGACTCAAGGTGGTTGCAGAAGCTGCTTTTTGGTTAATTCTTGTGAAATTTTCAGAGGAGACAGTTGATGAAAATTAGGACATTCCAGGTATGCTGAAATTATTACATATTACAGCATATTTCCTGGGTTTACAAGACCTAATCCAATAGCCACCAGGTGATATGAAATAGCTATTTTACTATCATGTGAGGTAATTGATATCTCTCTTGCTGTTTGAGCAATCCTGTATAATCAATACAATGAAGAATGAAGAATTTCGCAGGGGAAAAACCTACTGAGAGCAATTAAATACAAGAAGATCACTTCCGGATCGGGAAATCCCTGAGCCACAAACCATACCAGGCTGGAGAGTGTTCTGGGCAAATATCTCTGCTTGCCCTACTTTTGTACTATACCCTAGGCTTTTGCTCTTAGTTACTGTCAAAGAGAGGAAATTAGGCCAAGCAGACTTGGATTGGACTGGAAATGCTCTGTTATCTTTTGGGTTTTGGTTTGGGTTTTTTTTTTTTCTTTGGTTGGTTTGAAGCTGCTAACATTCAAATGACCAGGATAGAATTCCACTTGAAATACATTCAAGCAGACCAAATCCCCGAGAGACACCTAAACTTGAGGTTGAGGTAACTCCTCACAATGTGCATATCAGAGTCTTCAATGCAAAGATCATTTCAAGGTCAACTTTAACTGCTTATGGCAGGACAGTTTTATTACATTTACCTTTTTGTTAATACTGCAGCAGATCAGCCTGAGCTTCTGGAAGGCAGAAGTAGAAATCCAATGCAAAGAGGAATACAAAGGAAACTTCAGTTCTCTGGACATGCCCCATTTTCTCTTCTCTGTAGGTATTTATCTGAGGTGTTAGTCTTGAAGTAGAAACACTGGGATGCCTACACAGGCACTGTGCACCCAGAGACTTGCCATGATGTAAGCTTGTCCCATCAGCATTACGTCATGGTTGGGACTCAGCCTGTTGGTGCAGTTTATTTATTTAGTGAAGTTACAGAAAACAGGATTAGAAAGAACCCCAGGTGACTATTTTGTCCTTCCCTACCTTCCAAAGTAAAACTACATCTTATGTTGGAGGTATAACAAATTTTCAAGATTGCTCGGAAGCAAAACATATCAACAAAATCCTCACAAACATGGCATCAATGATAGAGCCATTCATTATTCTGCACGATAAGATGACAGCTATTCCTTCAAAGAAGAATTAGGATGATGACTTAGTCAATCTGATTGATTAAATAGCTTTGGCAACTTTAAAGTATGAATCCTAAATATTATGACAGTATCTTCAATTTTAGAGATATTCTCCAAAGTACATTTAGATCTGCTAATGCACAATTTTTTAAACTGCAGATTGTGGATCTCAAGAGCTGCATGTCATGCACTAATATGCCTCAGAAAACTCACTGGACACTTGGCACTGGTTCACCTTGTGGATTTTAGCTAAGAAAAGCAAAGCATATGGGGAAAAAGATGAAACAAACATAAAAAGTAAACACAGTGATTAACTTTTAAAAATAAAAAGTCAAAACATTCAGTGCATTAGAGAACAGTAACAAATCACAAATACCTTTCTAATACTGCTTCTCTACACAGCCAACTACTGAAGTTGCCAAAAATGCATCATACAAATGTGGGGAGCTTGTGCAATCAGAAGTAGGGCAGGAGGCAATCTGTAAGTTCACACCCAGTTAAGATGTGGTTCATAACAGGCCTGTATTTCAGAGTTGCTGTCCTAGCATATAGCCTGGATGCTTTTAAAGGTAATCCCTCACCTTCTTCCAAACTGTTATAATACCATTTTTATCCCATGCCCTCAGAGATTAAGCCACTTGATTGACTTTGAATTCTGGACACACAGGAAATTTGTATTAATTTAGCATAATGATGAGGCGCAATAAAGGCTCTGTGGAACCACAACAGCATGGTCTCTAAGGTTTTGTTCGTTACAGAAACACAATTTGCATATCTAAAGGCTTGAAACCATGGGTCCATATTGATACAACTAGTATCTCAAATTTGAGTGTAGCAGATTCAGCATATATTTCAAAGATAGAAGCCCAAGATAAAACTCTCAGTAGATTTCTTCATTAAGAAAGAAGCTTTTTTTCTGATTTCAAGGTATTTGGCAGCAGTAACTTATAAAGGAAGTATTAAGGAAAGCTTGACTGAAGACTGTAAAAATGTCACTAGTTAGATATTTGCTTCCCAGTGCTGCTACAGTGATTTGATCTGCCATTTGTAAATTTTGGAAGTAAAGAAGGTATCTTGGCTAGATAAAGGAAACCAATGCTGCTCACCTACATGCTACAGTGATACATTCCTTTAAGGGGTTGTTAATTGCTACTGGGACTCCTAACATTAGATCTACAATTAGTGATGGTTCACAAGTGATGCACAAATCAAACTCTGGCCAGTAAATTCTGAGAGAATATTTTGAAACTGAAGAAGCATGAGCAAACTATTCAGTCAATGACAGAGTTAGAAAAATAAGCAGGACTAGAAAAAACCTTCAGGCTTTAAAGATGTCTGTATCCTGTGAAAGAGCATCTAGGGTTTTTTCCTCCTTCCAAACTTTTTATCAACGGCTTACACTATGAATCTAATGGTATAATGCTAGATACGTATAAAAATAAGGGGCCATAATTTCCAGAGGTGCAGTTCTTTAACTTTCATCCTGAAAAGGTAGATGGGGACTTCCAGTAGCAAAGTGTATTCAGAAAATGTAGAAAAGATACTTGAAAAAAACTGAGGGGAGTCTGCAAGGAATTTTGACACAGGGATCTCAATCCTAGTAAGGCAATTTTAGGCTATGTATTTCATGATACTTAGCCACACCACCTGCAGTAAGAGGTTGGGGAGTGCAAAGCACGTAGAATATGTGTACTTTTCATCCAGTCCTTCCTAAGAGCCTTTAAAGAAAAATTTGGCAAAAACTTCAGCTCATGGGAACAGAGGAAGACATACACGTATGTGCACATGTACAAATAAAGTGAGCTTACTTTCCAGTATTACAGTGACTTGCTTATGTGACAATATGTTGTTTTGTTCTGAAATCACCTTTCTTGACAGGGCACAGCTTGCATTAGTACATTAGCTCATTGCATTATATCCCCCTCTGAACACAGTCTTCATACTTGACCGTCACTTATTTTAAATTGGTAAATGCTACAGCATTAGTCAGATTTTTAATTTTTCTCATAGATATGTGACTAATTCTAGTGACTTTGATGACATTTTATTCCTAAGAGCTTCATGAACCCTTCTTTTACCAAAGCGAGTGGTGATTTCAGGATTCAAACTGAGGCAGCAGGAAGGCTGATTTTTTAAACCATTACAGCTTTCCTTCTGGAAAATCAGGCTCCTTCATAGTATCTTAGTATAGGTACATGGAATTTCTCATCACTCCAGAAAATACAGACTGATTGATTTCATAAGCTTTTGGGGGGAGTTGATTTGGACACTTTTCCCACCTCTAGTTACTATAGATCTTTGACTTGTTTTTTTTTTAACCTCTTTCTTACAACTCTGTACTAGATTCTTGGCTGGTAATAGAATAACATATCCCTATAGAATACCTTGTGATGTAGCAACATCAAATTCTGTTTATGTCCTGTTTCTGTACTTGGGTCTGTGGGTATTGCAGGGCATGCAAAGTTGTGAATTAACACTTTGTTAGTTACTGTACACTTATTCCTTGTGTGAATGGCCTACAAAAGACCACACAGAGTTACAACATGAATAAACCAGTGCGTTGCAAGCATACCTATTGCCACAGAAAGGTTTATCTGTTTGGAATAGCCAGGAAGCATGGCCATATTAACATAACTCTCTTCTCTAACATACCCTCGGCAGGACTAATTAGCTTAGGCACGGCACGGCACGGCACTGTACTGCACTCATCCAGCTATACTGCCTCCAGGGTCTGATTTACATCTAGCTTGAGCAGCTTTGCAAAGCATTGGCATGCGCTGAGTTGCTATATCATAAATGTATATTATGGCTTATTCTATACTAACTTTCCCATGGAGACAAAACCTAAAAATCAGTTTTACTGCTGTGAACAGATTCATCAAAGCCTCCCATTGAAGTAATGCCATAATAATAAAGACAACATCCTGTCCCCAGCAGAAAGGCTCATATCCTGAAAATGCTAACATTAACGCACACCTTCACTACTAGAATTAGTTCCTCTGAAGTCAGCCCCGACACTAGGCATATGAATACAAGGGAAACAATGGAAAGTATCAGAAAAACATGTTGATGTTAATATGGTTTAGCAAAATATGATACATGGAAATATATAACAGAATTTTAAAGTCTTCCCTTTGGAAAGGACTGCCTTAATTATTTTTATTATCAAAGGGCCCTATGAAGCAAAAGGCTATGGGCAGACAGAAATATGCATTTCTCTTCATTTGTAGAAGATAAAATAAATATTAAAAGTTCAGCACCCATTTTATCCACAAAATACTTGAATTAACTCATCCAACAGTTTTAATTCAGAGATAATTGAGAGCCATACACTTTCTACAAACACACAATAACATATAGGAGTACTTAAGCTAATCTTTGATGAAAAATTCTTCTGTTAGGTTCTTTAATAAAATAAGCACAAGAATAACCTTTGCTTTCATGGAAAGTATCAATTCCACATGTAACTGCTGAGCATTGCCTAAATTAAATGAATATGAAACTGGTGGGTGGACAGAGGGAAACTGAAGATAATCAGCAAAATTTATGTTTTCAAATAATGTACAAAACACATAAATCGCTTCAAAGAGGCCTATAAAATTATTATTTTTGAAAAAAATATTTAAATTGTAATATAGCAAAAAGCAAAGAAACATGACTTGTGGACTGTAAGTTATGGTTCATTGTTTGCTTTCACAAGGTAGAGTGGCAGGAAATTATCTCCCTCTCGTCACGCATTTCATTTTTGATTAGGTGATTTTGCATTATTTGTAACTTCAAAAAGCAGCCACAAAAAATGAGGTGCCAAAGATATTTTTTCTTCTCTGAAGATGCAATTTTCTAGAAGAAAACACCACATACAGCAAAACAAGATTTTCTGTTTTTACTGCAAACGCTCACTCTTGCCAGCAATCTACATGAAGTCAATGCATTATTCCACTACACAATAATGGATCATGTAAGGCCTTGTAAGATGGCACCAATAGCCTTTAAAATATATATTATTATTTAATGATTCATCCATTTTTTATTACTGTCAACCAATAATACTTATTTGTTCAAATTACTGTTCTTTCATCATTACATTAACAGCATTTTGTCCACAGTACAGAAAGGGCAACATTATTTACATAGAACCATAAATCCTTATTTTTATTTCTAAGTTAGACAGTACAGGTTAACTGCACTTATCGTACCTTTTTTTTTTTGGCATTCTGTCTGCGTGTCTGCTATTAACACTTGATCTGGAAAGTTTATGCAGAGATACAAAACACTTTAGGTCACTGTTTTGGCATTTGAAGTTCAGCTTCATGTGTTTTGTGTATTTATTTTTTAAAGGAAGAGGGCTTTATTTACTATGTTTCGAAATAAATCCTTGCAGGGAAGGATGGACGACAGGATACACAGCTGCTGTGTGGCCTGTGATGAGAAGGTACCTACCTGTGCCACCTGACAGCGCCAGCAAAGAGCTAACGTCCTCATTACAACCCTCCTTCTTTCTCTTTCCCCCAGAGCTGCAGACAGCCAGGACTAGGACAACAGTTTGAACACACTGAGAATTTGCAACATTGGTCTTGTGAGGGATGAATTTCCCAGTCAACACTGCTGAAATGTTAAATTCAGATGTAATGATGACATTCTAAACATCATCATTACATATTTCACTGGAGCTTAACGCATACAGGGAAAGATAGTCAATCATATTATGAAGAGCTAGATGATTTATTCCTCCTCTTACACAAGAAACAGTAGTACCTTATGCCACTACTCAGGAAAGGCTTGAGTCCCCAAATGCTAGCTGTGAACCTGGGCCCACAGAAGGAGGCTGAGCCCATCAGAGTTCATCCTTGTACTGAAACACCACGGTAGCAGAGGGTTCAAGGGGACCCAGGGGCTAAGAGAGCACACCTGATCACCTTTTCTAGTTTTATTTGTGGGTGATCACAATAGTCAGAAGTAAATGTCACCTATTGCATCACTGAAGAGGAGGCAAAGCTTGTACTTCACGTAGAACCAAAGGGACAAAACCAGTAATTCTGCCAGCAACTGCACTTTTCTTATCCTTTTAAAAACTTATATCAAACCTGTGTCTATGAAGTGCTCTTCTGTGTAATTAAGATGGCATCCAGCCATATTTTTAACATCTAGTAAAAGCAGAACTATGGCAATTTAGCTTAGTATCCATCAGAAAAAATGTGCTTATTGTCAATACTCAATGGAAAAAAAAAAGAGTTAATGACATCACAAGAAGTGCCTGTGCTTGTTTTTTCATCGTAGAAGAAGTCTCTTCGAAGTTACTGGCATTTGAACGTGAGAAACTATTAGAGTAGCACACAAAGTCAATAAAATGATCTCACTAGACTTGCCAACATGCATAAGGGGTTTTATCTTTCTAAATAGGCTAGGATTTTGTTGCATAAACTCCAAATGGTGTTTAATGGGCGAAAATGCTTAAAGATTTCTGAAAGGTGTTCCTGTTTCTTGGCCATTAGCATGCTGCGTCAGGGTAACTTAAACCTGCTTCAGTTCTGGGTACTCAAGATCACAGCCCTCCCTATTTCTAAAGGGGAGGCATTTCCACCTAAGTGGAAGAGGAGCATCCCAATAAAAACTGTAACATACAACCACTAATGGGTCCTCTTCAGGAAGTGCCATGACCAGACAACTGTAAGTGCACCTGAGTTAGAAGTTAGTCAGGCTGCTTTTTTATTCAATTATTTCTTCACTAATACTGGAATTTTAGGGCAACAGAAACTTTTTTGTGAATTCAGGTCATATTAGCTAACAGTTTCAGCTGAAACAACATGAAAAAACTTCAGAGATGTTGAAACAATTCATTCTGGCATCTCAAAAACAAAACATTTTGATTTTGTCACAAGGGGACTCCATTTCCAAAACAGAGGAGGTAGCGCTGCCACCCCTGATATCCAAAACCGCAGTGATTAGGCCATGTTCTTAGGTTGTGAAAGATGTAGCTTCAAACACCTCCTTTAACTGATTTGGTACAGGGACTTGAACCCAAACATCATGCTTCTCAGGAGACTAACCTAACTGCTGGGCTAGAAAATATTCTTAGGTAGGTTTCTCTCAGCCTCATTTGTTGAAAGTGTCCCACTTTGCATAAAGTAGTTAAATATTCATTGAAACAGAGATTGAAAGCCAGGTGCTGGCCCCCTTTTCCTCTGACTGCTCAAATTACCAGGATTTCAAGTCATTCACATGCTCTCTCTTTCTGTGGCCTACTTACTATTTAATGTACATTCCACTGATGGGAGAAAGGGGAGAATGAGAAAATGCTTTCGTCTCTGAACTTCTGTATTGGCTTTGGGCATAGCCCAGGCCAGTGAAAATACGGGTGGGTGAAAACTTTGAGCCTTACCTTTGCAAGGACAGCAGTATGGAAGGTAAGAAATTACCACTTTCCATCATGTAGAGTAGTTTAAAATAGTTTAATGACAAGAAATAGTATCATTTAAAGGAGAAAGAAGTGAGACATCTGCATCTATTTGTATCTAGTGTTTATCCCTATTGGCACAATTAATAAAAGCTATGCATAAATCACATGAAGTTCATTAAATCCACCGTCTCAGGCTGCTGATTAATTGGTAAATACACACTCGATACAAATGTAAAATGTATGCCAACTCCACATTTTAAAACTGGTTTCTCTGCTTCCCATTTGCTTTTCCAACAGAGCTTGATTTTCATGGTTATTGGTCTTAGGGAAACAATAATGCCCAGAAGAGAGCCAAAAGATTTTAGGCCCTAGAGCAGGAAAACAAAAAGCTCTGTAAGCTCTATTGAGCTTACAGAGACTAAGGAGTTACCTATCCTTAGGTATCTAGGGTGTCTAGTGTGATTTTCTAGAGTACCTGTGAATCTAAGATCTGCTGATGCCAGCTGTGCACATTCCAGTAGACTCTTTCAGGCACCTCAACTCCCTTATGAATGTGCAGCCTTCTGCACCTGCTTCTGCAACCAGATTGATGTGAATGTGCTACTGCTCAGAAAAACTTTGATCAAGGCAAATCTGGCAAGTCTGATTAATTAAAGGTCCAGGAACTATGCAGGCCTGTGCAGACAGACAGTCCAACACTGCCAGAATTAGACACAAATAAAAACTAATTCTAAAGAACATGATGAATGTGAGAGTGGCTGAGGCTGGAGCCATCTACCCCAATACTCCACTTATTTGGACAAGGAGAAGCCTCTGTACTCCCCAGCCCAGCACACCCTCCTTTTCAGATTTTAATACTTCCAAGGCTTTTTAACAAATCTGTGTAAAGCCTCATCTGAAGGGTCTCTTTTCGCCACCATCACTGATGGCTCTGATTGTGGAGGGCCTTCCTGACATCAAACAATCCCAGATGCAGAAAGGCCTTGGGAGCCAGCCCAGCGCTTTGTCTGGGCCTGACCTCAAGTTTTCTGTATTTACATTTTTTCCAAAACATGATTTAGAACAGATGTCACTGGACACCCGAGCTCTTCTCCAGGGTTGGAGTAGAAAAATCACAGAAAAAGAGGGAGATACAGAGCAGCTCAATTTACATTACATGAGGATATTGATCTGCATAGCAAGGAGAGGGCAGAATCCACCCATCTTCAATTTTAGTTTTATTAGACTCACATCCCACCATCAGTGCTGGTTTCCTTCTACTAAGGCTCAAACAAAATGCTTAGTTTGATTGTGAACTGCCTTATAACTCAGTGGAGTATTTTGGATTAGGGATGGTTTAGGACCATCTCAGCTTGTATTCTCTAGTCCTGCCATTGACTTTGACAGTGCCTGAACAACATATTCAAAGCATTTGCCCCAAACCACACTTATGGTGTGCATGTTTGAAACAAAGGATGAAATAATGTTGACAAACAGTATTACGAAATTGATATAGCTTTAATATGCCTTCTTAATGAAAGAAATGGGAATATGAAACTCCCTCCTTCTCTAGACAATATGTGGTGAAATAAGCTGTCCGCAATGGAGGGAAAAAGCTCAAAAAGAAACATTTGGAAACAATACAATGACATATGGTCCCATATGTTGAATCTATAATGCTTCCTAATTCCTTCAGGGTAAAATTCTCCCTTCTCCTGAATAAATTCCAAGTAACTGGGATTTGCCTGTGAGGACTGAAGATAGGAATAAAATCTGCCCGCCATACAGAGACAGGAGATACGGTTATGAAGCAGCTTGTCTGTGGTTACCATTTTACCCCTGGATTGGAGCAGCACCAAGTTTTTTGATGCTTTTGGGGGTATTTACCATTGCTGATGGTAAATCCTCATCCTCATCTCTTCTCCCTGGTCAAGTCTGCTCAGGGAGTGCTTTCCCTTTAGGGTGCTCCATGGTAAAGAGGGCATGTGCTCAGCTTTCTGAATCATAGTAGGACAGCAGAACAGCTAGAGTTGCTTTATAACTTTAATATATAGAAAGCTGCATGCCCAGGGCTCCAGGGCAACTATGTTCTGCAGCGGTTTTAGATAATGCCTTTACAGCCCTTAGTTTTTTGAGATACATGATTTCCAGTCATAATTCCTATGCAGTTCACCCATCCCTGAATGAGGAAATGGAAGAGGAAAAGGTCTGCAAAATCTAGCAACAGTTTTTATGCTCTTACAGAGCAAAATTTTTAAGTATGCTGAACAGAAGTGGTGAAACATCTATCCAGCAATCAAAGTGTCTCATATATAAATGCTCTGAATTAAATTGTGATACAGTAATAATTATTGGAATTTTGGCACATTTTGAGTGGCTACATTACTCATAGGATCAACTCAAGCCACAGGCAACTGCCTAGGTTAACAAATTACTGGAGATACTGAAGTGGCCACAGTTCTACCGAGTCCTTACAGGTCTGAAAAGCCAGGCTACCTAGAGCTAAGCTACGCACTTGCGTTATTCATCAATAACCCTTATGGGCATAACATTGCACTGCAATACCTCTGTTCATACACTAAAGGGAAACTTTTCTCACAATCCATATTTGTACACTCCTTATTGATGGGATGTTCCAAAGTTCAGATGCTCAAAATATGACATATACTGCAATTTTCCTGGTCGTGCAGAAACAATGTTTTGCAGAAACAAAAGTGCAGAACAATGACCATTTTATAGGTCATTTAAGCTGTTTTTTAATTTGCTTATTTGTCATCATCTCTACTCTGTTTCAGAAGCCAATAACTACCTGTATTCATTGTATTGAACAGTTTTGAAATTTTATGTTGCTAAATAGCTACATATTTGAATTCTTGCTCATATTTTTTTAAATTTGTGTTGAACATTATGCCCTCACCAGCCTGTCTGGTGGCACCTGTTAGGAAGTGGCACCTTTGCATTTTGTAAATGTGTGTTCTACGGCCCACTAGAACTATCTTTGCACATTCAGCCAAATTCAGCAGACTATGTCCTCTGCTGCATGGCTGGATCATGCAACTGACCTGGCTGATATATGTCAGATGAAAAAAAGAGAAAAGATGATTTTGTATTTTACTCAGATGTGTTGGTATTTAACAGTAATGACCTGTGAACATTGGAAGGAGTAACACTGCAGTAACTGCAGAAAAAATTATCTGTGAGATGACGTTTAGAGTTTTCAGCTCAGCTGAAGTCCATCAACAGGAAGGGGGATTCAAAAGGTATGTTCATGACTGGTATCAGAGAGAGACAAAAACATGTAGCAGATATGAAATGAGATTAATCAACTCACTAAAAAGTTCATTTAGCAGAAATCCTGCTGTGAAGTGGGAATAAATGCAGAAAAACTTTTGTCCACAATTTAGTAGGTCAAGGGAACTAAGGCAATAGTAAATAATAAAATTCCAGAATAAACTTCTTCCCAGTAAGTTTTCAGAAGGCACTAAGGTAACCTTAATGCTGATCCAAGCTGAGTTTTATCATCTAATAGACACGGAGCCAACAGTACATCCTAAACATACCTATGCAGGTACTAGACAATCCAATCACCACCACTTGTTCTTCCCCAGCTCTGAAAAGGGAAATGAAGGCTTTTCCATAGCTACCAGAAACCATTTCAAAAGCTAAACAAAGATAGGGCTGGGGTGGGAATGGTATGGGGAGGGAAGGAACCATAACTCCTGTATATTTATCTCCAAAACTACTCATATTGTTAGTTATTTGCCTCTCTTTGGTTCTCATCTCTGTTGGTCAAAACATTTACCAACAGACACTCCCTCTGTTTATTCAGTGTCTATGGCACCTCTATCAGAACATGAATCAGCATCAGCAGTGTGTCAGCCTGTGCTAGTGATAAGTGATGCCTGCCAGTCTGCCCCCACTGTAATGTTTACGCCACTTTTTGTTTTAAAGCAATATGTGAACTCGACACTAGCTGCATTAGACCATCACCAATACTTGGAAAAGTCACCTCTCATTTAATACTTGGAAATACTTAAAGAGTTTGAGGAAAATATTTTCATCGAATGTTTGATGTAAAAAAATGCTCCGAGGCAGATAGATTTTTTCAGTTAACATTTCAAAATTGCTTCAAGACTGGATGAAGGATCTGATGGAATACATCTATGTTTTAATCTTCCAGCTGGAAAATGAAACTCTATTTATTATTTAAAAGGTCTTTTACAAAATACACAGAACTATTTAAAACACTACCTGGGTTATTCTGCAGGAAAGAGAACAGAAACAAATATGCCTGGAGTACAAGCCCCTGCAGCCACTCAGCAGTCCACAAAACAACTTTGGTGAGTGCAATCACATCCGTCCTTCCCAGGGAGGCCATTCCCCACAGAAAGCAGAGAGTCAAGCACTCTTGCCAGGTATTTGAAATGACGATTGGGGAAAAAAAGCATGAACTCATCCAGGACAACGCTCAGCTTCTTCTAGATGGAATGGGGTTGGCACTTGTGTGAAATCATCCCTAGACTGACTGTAAAGAAGGGGCACAGTGTGCAATTACTGCATCCACCTATTATTTCCTGGAAGACGACAAGAAGCAGATGTCTATATCTCAACTCATCATCTGGTTGATTGTCTAAATTGGCTTTACATACATGCAGCTGGGAATGTTTTATAGCACTCTCCTTCACATTCTTTCTCTAGTCACTGCATTTTTTCTCTTACATCGAATTTCCTCTCGCATTGAGAGGGCAGCTCCTGGATAACTTTGCTTGATGTATGTGTGGAACAACTGGTAGCCACTTGATATTTTGCTGCACTATTTGCTCTAGAATGGACTAGCACTTTAAAAGTGGATGGAAGGTTGCAGAAGAATTGTGATTTATTGATTCACTGACAAAATTCAGTCCTGACCACTCTGATGTGGCAGAAGGGAACACAGCAGCAACAGTGGAGGTTTATTCAATCTGCATAGTGTTTTACTGCCTTCTTCAGTAGAATCATTACTACCTTAAGCTGGAAGATCAAAGACTGTCTTCTCAAACTACGGAGGGAAAAATTTGCTGTAGTTACTATTAGAAATACAGGAAAGAATCACAGTTTGAGTAGTGCACAAGACTAAGCAAGATACAACATTTTAGACTTTCCTCTGCACTCTCGCAGGGTCAGCTGAGTCTCAGACAGCTTTGGTGTATGTATACCCTTCAAGGCACAAATGAAGAAAAATCATTCTTTCTGTTATTCTCAGGTCTTTTTCAGCCTGCTATAGCAAATCATGCACTTTATTCTTTCACTTACAAGACTCTGCAGTACTAGCAAAACTTATTTTAAGTTCTCCCTGTTTATTTTTGTCATATTTCAAAGGTAACTCTTCTCTGCAAGTTCACTCCTCCTTTGCTAACAGTGTATTCCCTACCTTTTAATATTTATAAGAAAGACCTAACGGAGAACTGAAGGTCTACAGTCTTAGAGATCATGATGGACTTAATGTATCTCATATGTCTTGCTAGGGCTAATTTGTCTGCATGGAGTGTTAGGTTAACACTGCACTGAAGCTTCTACTTCCAGTGCATCCGGAGCCAGTTTTTTGAGTACATGCCACCCTGCTGGGAGCACACATCCTGAGTACTTTCACCCATAAATTCTGTAACAGTGCAATACAGAAATCTAGTCCAGCCCAAAGACGTGACAAACTCATGACTCATCTTGTCCACTCCTGTCTAAAGTTTTCTATGAAGCAGATGACATTTTCTTCATCACTGTTGCAATCTGCATATGAGAGTTGATAAAAATTTAGCAGGGTTCCCATGAATCGATCTATTTTAGAGCCTAGCACTGTTGCAGGCACGTGTGCTTAGGCAAGTTGGAAACCATCTGTATTTCAGCTTCTTGGATAAGGAAAGAGAATTTCCATCTTAAAAGCTGGTAGTAGACCTGGTGATAGTTTTCAGTTTTATAAATCATCTGAGATGCTTTGACAGAAAGGGACACTGCAGTGATACTGCAAAGTACTATGAAACCATAATTTGGCCTAGTCTACGAACTCAGTCTCACAGTTTGAAATGGTGGTTGAAAACTGTTAATTCTTAATTTCTTTAAGAATCAGATCTTAACTCTGCAATGACTTCTTTTTCATCTGCATGCAAGATTTTAAAAATAGGACTGGTGTTTCCTTTAATTAGTATTTGATACAGTATTAATATTCCTATTTATCTTCTACATGCCATATGGATTAAATTCTCATTACTTTTGATCTTAATACTTTTAAAATATGTAAATCAGCAGACAGACACCCTCTTTAAAGCAGTGTTTGCACACCACATCTATTATTGCCTTGGGCAATAGGAAAATATCTGCATTGCTAAAATTCCAGAATTGTGAGGAAATCTTGAAAAATCAGATATTAAACTGATCAATCTAGATGAATTATATGACTACGTAAAGTACAGTTCTTTAGATTCAGCTGTACCTAAAAATTACATTAAAAGTGGAAAAAGACCATTATAGAACATGTACTTAAAATTAATTTTTAGAAAGAGAACGATTTCACAGGTTGAGCTAATTCCAGATGCAATACCTTAGAAGAATACTATACTTTTTTTAAAAACTTACTGTTAATCTCAGACATCAAAAATACAATTATTTGGTTTCAAATTTGCAGAAGATACATTTATCTTAATCCATCCCTTATGTTTCCAACATCATAGCACACTGCTCATGAATAAATTTGCATGGGCATGTATTTCAATTTATCTGAATACTATGGTTTAGCAGAGTGGACAAGCTGACAAGAGTCATCAATACAAACAACAGGCAAAGAGGATACATGGGACTGACCTCCCTGTTTACACTGTAAGTAAGCTTCAATGACATGGGAATTTAGATTTAGTCTTGAATGAACATAGTTCATGAACATGTTAGTCTGAAAACAAAAGCCTATCCAATCATTTAACATTTGATCTTCTTATAACATAAAATAACATATTTGTAGCTGGGCCTGTTAAATCTCTGCCTGCAATATAATGATGAAGTGTATGTCCAAGTGTATTCACAATAAATCAATAAAACATAGCTGTGAAAACAGGGCTGATGCCATACTCTGACTTAGAGGTGGAAGGAAGACACTGTGCAGCTGCACCCATGCTGCATGGCCCAGAGCACATGTGCAGTGCCTGCATGGGGTATCCACTCCCTGCCTTTCAGCCCTGGAAAATCTGTATCAGTTGAGAAAAACAAATGTTCTGGTTAAGAAAAGGTATCAGAAAAGGCATTTTCAGTGAAATTGGGCATTGCTGGGTCCATTTAGTCCCTTTTATTTTTATTTTTCTGATCTTATCTAAAATCCACTGAGTCTGTAGGATCTTCTCCATTGTCTTGACTAAGCTCTGAGTACAAGCCAGCAGCCTTACAGCCTGATGAATTTCTAGAGCTTTGCTTTTATTTTGGTTATCTTGTGAATCTACAGGAATAAATATTGGTGTTTATTCCAGTGTCACCTAAGAGAAAAGAGCACTCCTCTTTAAATTTATTTAGATAAGGCCATGTTTGGCAGGGTTCATACCAAATTAAAACCTGAGCCTGACCTCTTTAATCCTATGGTACAATGGTTGTGTATAGACCATGACTTCCCTGGGTGCACACCAAGCAGAAGGTCCACAGGTTTCCTTCCTGAGAAGGCAATGAAAGTTTCATAAGTGAAAGAAACATTAATTTGGCCTTTGCTCTGAACAACAGTTTAGTTTAAGGCCTAGTCTACATCAGCAAACACTATCAATGCATTTATCCCTTGCCATCATCTGGGTTGATAAAAGTCCTCAGCTAGAAATATGGCTCTTTTTTTGGCCAGAATAATTCATTCCATCTGGCAAACTGCTTTAAGAACTGCTGTACTGTGATGAGATGCCTTTCCAGCAAGGAGGTTTGCTGGCATACATCTGTAGCACAGTTACATTTTCAAAGTCTTCTAACTGCAGATACAGCCTAACAGGCCAGTTCTGTGCATGGCAGCTTCTCCAATGAGAAGACTGCTAACTCTACTGAATTAAAGACAGCTTTTTGTTTTCAGATGCTGTCCTGCATGACTACAGCAAAAATACTTTTGTTTCATAGAAACCTGCAGGCTGTAATCATACACATATACCAAAAAGAAGGCACACCAGTGTCCTTTAACTTCCAGGAATCTGATAAGCCCACAAATGTTATTCTGAAATTCCTATGCAACTAAATGAAAATGTTTTCTCATAGCTATTTGCAAAGGCAGCATTAGTAGGGTACTGCTTACCTAAACAGCAACTGTACTTCCACAATTGTGTTTAGAATAGCTAGATGACAGAATGTCTTAGAAGTAATTTAAAATTCCCCTTTAAGTGTCTTAATGACACTGTAGGGGACAATACAGCATTTAGCTATTGCAGCTTAAATGCTTTACATATTTACATCACAATTACTGTTCATTACTGCTTCACAACACAATTATATAGTAACTTTGTCTTAAACATGAAACATATCAACTAGGAAAGTCTGGAGCTGTGCAGTTGCCTATACTGTTCAACCCAATTTGCTTTTGAAGTTGAACTACAAACTTCTAATTCTAAGCAGTCACTTAGAATCTTATTTCATCTTATTTCACATTGAATGGTCCTATTTTAGCAATGATTGTTATGAACTTTAAACAAGATGTGGGAATAACCACTGCTACACCCTGAAGTATTGGGCCCTTCATCATCAACCCCTCCTTCTGATTGCTGCATTTGTTATATGCAGAAATAGGAGATGTTGCATACAAGCCTGTGAAACTCTATGTTAATAAATCAAGTATCTCTTGGCTATTGAACTCACAGCTCTGTTCTCTAGTTAGTTCACAAGTATTTCATATCAAAGAGATGCAAATATGAAGGTTTAGAAATAAAGGAGTAGCTTTCAAATTTGAGGCTAAATAAAAAGCCTGACAAGCAACACCATTAATAATTTGTACCACTTCTACCTAGTCTCCCTGCTGAAACGTAGACACAATGCTCCATGGTGAGAGCAAGTTCTCTTTCACCTTTGCTCTAGGTAGGGGACTTACTTTGTCCAATGTTACAGCACCTACAGAATCTGCAGCCCAGTATTTCATGGAAGTGACCCCAATAAAATAAATTCATGCAGCAATTACATGCAAAACCTTGCCTCACCTTCCATGTTTTTAATCACTTGGATGTGGAAACCGCCTGCCTCCTTCCCTGGAATCCCATGATACATTCACATGAAAATAACCTTGGACTACCTTACTGGAAACAGCTTCATAAGCACCTTTGGAAGTGCCAGCTGAACTCTGTAAGAGTCATGCTGAATGGCTGGGTGGCCTATGACTTATTCCAGACTCCCATGGCTGGTCAGTTCTCCTGACAGACAAGCACTGAAGCTAACCACTTCATCTCCTCCGTGATGCTGTATACTTACCCTGAAGCAGACAGTGGGTATAGGGATGGAATACAGATTACTTCCATGGGCCATACAAGAGAAAGGACAGTTCTCAAAAGCTCTCACCCTCTTGACCCGGCAACACAGGCTGCACATTCACATGAGAATAAGGCACAATCAGGATATCAAATTAACAAAATCTATTGTTTTCAAACAGCTGGACTGTTTTAGATTAGTGATGACTCCTTCTCCTGTGCCCTAGTAAAAAGGGGGCTGTGCTTCAGTTCTAGATCACTCCTGGCAAGTCAGCTGGGAACATGCAGAACACAATGTACACCAGATTCCAGCACACTGCTGCCTTCCTGCTCTGAGCTTTGTCATCAGCTTACATGAAAACAGGCATAGGCCCATCCCACCAAAACTTGTTTTGCTCAGTTTGTTTTTGTTTCAAAAGGTCCTTCAGGGGAAAGAATCTGGTCAAAAATCCAGCCACAATTCAAATTGTTTATATAAAACACACTTGGGGCTCCAATCTGTGGGAGCAATATTTTTAAATGTTTGTGTTTTTTGTTTCTGATTTGTTGTTCTTACTCAATGTTCTGATGTTGGTATGAATGAAGCCAGACAAAAACCCAAGCATTAGTTTAACAAATGTAACCCAGATACAATGGGCTAGATTTACAGTCCAGCCATGGTGTAGCATGAAGATGCATGATGAAGTTGAGCATAATCAGCCCAATTTACAGTTGCCCTGAGGCCTCTTCAGAGAACACCCCTAGCACAGAAGGTCTGTTTGCTGCAGAGCCAGCTCTGTGTCTTTGTTCCTACTTGTCCCAGGACAGGAATCATTCTAAGGCAGGGCAGCACAAACCTGAACAAAAGCCACTAGGGTAAAAGCTGCAGTCCTTGAGAAAAAAACCCTCTCTCTTCTCCCACATCCTGTCCTTTTTGCCAGTTTCAGTTTTGAGTTGAATTGAAAAAACCTCTGCAGATATGGGGACATCTTCTCCTACTATACCTTTTCAGAGGTTATGAGAGGCATTTGCCCTGCATCAACCCAGCACCTGCAATCTTCCAGTTGGCTTGCAAAGGAAACAGTGGACACAACCTCATTTACAGTTAGACTCAGCTCTCCTATAGATCATATATACCAGTGATAATTTTCAGAAGAACTCAGCTACCTCTTGAGCATCAAACTTAGTAGCCAAGTTTTCAAGGCAAAACCTGAAACACTCACCAGGAAATCATGGTCATTTAGGGAGTGAATGCTTTGGAAACTGTAGGTCTGTTTTTCCACCCAAAACCATCTTTTGGAAACTCTTAATAAGCTGAACCAAAGTTCCACTGAAAATGCATCTTGTAATGTTTGCTTATTACTTCGCTGGTAGTAATGTTCCTACAGTCAACCCAATTTTTACCTTGCAGTAAAAATTCAGTATTTCCATGTTAGAGAGCCCCTCCAGGCTTTCTTTGAGTCAGTTTTATCCTTCTCATCACTCTTTTAAGTATGCTTGCTGTTCTGAGTTTGGCTTTTTCTGAATGCAGTAAATGGAACTGCAAATCCAAAGGCAATCAATGGTGTTCTTATTGCTGAGAGTTCTTATTTGGAGAATTTATTTTACAATACTGAGTGAATACACATGTCATCTGCCACTTATTTTATTTTAGCTTTTTAACAAGGCAGAAGCAAGAACATAAAAATATGGTTTCTTCCAAAGTCTTATTGTGTTATTTCTTCATTAGCTACAGGCTCTAACCAGAGGCTAATCTGGGACACACTTCCTCTTTCAGCAACAAGGGATAAAAGGTCTTGATAACCCACTGATAAAGGTTGATCTTAACAATTGATCTTAAATTCTTCTGCCAAGTCAAAGAATAAATCTGGCCCTGGTTCTCAGAAGCAACCAAGTATCACTTCAGCTGAAAGGTGGGAGTTTTAAAGACTCACGTTCAAAAATCAAGGCACATCTTGTTCTTCAGATGACCCCGCATAGTCACAGAACTTCAAGAAGAGATAACTAGCCACTAAAAGAAGCTCTAGAACAGTGTGAACTTGATTTAGAATGCTTGTCAAAATTCCAGTACATTTGGAAAGGCAAGTAAGATGCTGAAAATCATAGGTTAATATTCAGGTTTGACTCTAAACACCCCTAAATTAAATATGTTAAGCTCTAAATATTGAGATGGACGCAGAGGAATAAAAATTTGTGTTGCAAAATAAAACTGAAAAATTCTCCAGTCCTTTTCTGCAAAGACATAAACTGCCTGAAAGCTAAGATTGACTAATTTAAAAGCAGACTGTTTAATTTATGCTCTCAACGACCCTCATCAAATCCACAAAAAAAAATATGGCAGAATTTAAGCCAGTATGCATTAGCAGTTTAAGAGCAATTAATTTATATCCTGTTGAGATCATCAAGAATTTTACAAATGTAACTTCCAAAAGGTAGAGGGCATTATAGTTGTATGGCTACACTGGATGGGACAGTGAGGTATGGAATGTAAGACTGTAAGTGCTAGGAGTCCAGTGGCGGTAATTGCAATTTCTGTTCTCTCAGTTTACTTCTGGAATGTTGTTCTAAAGCTTGAGCTAATTGTTTAACTGACTGGGCTATCTGAAGTCTCATGTTTTATCTTGTCGCTTCTCCTGATGTGACATTATGTATAGAGAGACTTCGCTTTCTTTTTTTGGTTTGTTTTGGATAGCCTCCAAAATTTATAAATAGGAAATAAAAAAGGGTCACTGAAGAAAAGGTTATATTAAACAAGGGAAAATTTCCCTTATTTCATCGGGTTGGTTCTTTATCTTCTAAGACTTTGGACAAATTAATGCTTTACCCTTTCAGAGACACATACTTTCTAAACATAATTAAAAACTACGTTGCAAATAGTGATGTAAAATGTTGCAAAGTAATGATGCATTGACATGGACACTACTGCAAAAGAAAAAGTTGTTTCATCTGTCATGGGCTTCTGCCCTACTGATAAACTCACTCTCCAAGAAAAGATTAGGTTGGTTCTTCTTTTCCTTTTTTTCCCACATACCTTTTTTTTCCCCTTTTCTTATTTTTTTTTTGAAGAAGTCAATTGCCCATCCTTACAAGTCACACCACAAACCACTACAATTCTACAAACAAGTTACAGAATTTAGGCTGCAAAGTGACTGATACCACTTTTCTGACTGCACATATTTATTTCGTGTGTGGAAGAGAAGAGGGAGTTTTGTGAAGTAACAGTGATTTTCTTCAGTGTCTGACAATGACTAGCTTGTGCTATGTGGTACTACCATGTAGACAATCTTTGAATTAAAAAGTTTAAGACTGCAAGTTTCTTATGATGATGAAATGTGATAATAAAAATCCTGCTTCACTTGCAATGTCTGAGACGTTTCATCTTGTGGAGCTTTGTGATGATTATGTTCTTCCCAAGGGAATGTTTTAAAACAGACTACAGTTTGCAAATAAAAATATCTAATCTACTCATGTAAAATTTCATTTTTCTAAAGCAGTTAAGCTCCTTTGGATATGAAGCTGAGGAATTCACCCTTCTTGGGCCTTAAATCAATGATCAAAAGGCAGAAAGCATGAGCCTTGATACAGCAGACAGAAAACTGATAGATACTACAAACTCAACCTAACAGCTGTTCTGAATACCACTGCAAGGAGCAGGCTCTTATGAGGAGATTAAGAGCAGCACTACTTCCAATTTATCAGTTTCTTATGAATGAAAAATTAATTGGAAGCACATGGACAACAACAGATGAAAGAAATGGATATCACTTCATCTCTGCTCATCTCTGAGGAGCAAAATACAAGGGGTGAGCCCAAACTGGAATCTTATACCTGTGCCTTATGGGATCTTAAGGGAGACAGGATGCAGATCTGAACTTCATATATATTCACCTGTCTCTCAAAACAAAATCAACAGCTCAAAGATTTTTGTTGCAGAAATATCCCTTCTACCTATTTTTAACTATAGCAGCTGGTTATTCTGAATTTTTAAATCTACACCCATATATGCTGCTACTCAAATTATCTCACAGGTTTTTTTTTGTAGAGCTGCAGCAAACTTTTTTTTTTTTCCAAATAAGCCTTTTAAAACCCACAAGCTTACTGTTACTCACTTGATAGTCATGCTTTTTATCGTAACTAAGAATATGCAGTAAAGAACAGCATTAAAAGAATGTAGAAAAAAACAATTGCACCACTTTACTGGAGGGCTTTTTTGGTGTTTGCAAATCCCAGTATTACAAAAAAGAAGCTGGAACAATGTAATATTTTTTCCTTATTCTAAATGTGACTTCTGTGTGTGTGCATGAGGCAAACATAAGCACACTGGTGAGAGGGAGTCCCAAGAATAGCACTACACTCACAAAACCACAAAAAACCAACAACGTACTTCCTAGCCCATAGAGAAAACATCTAGTTGCAGCTGAAGGTAAAGAGCTGGTACAGCTCTCCAACCTAAATACCATGCAATCACACAGATTCTTTATACCTAACTCCTATAAAAACGTAAGAGAGTCAGATAAGGAAGGATGTGTTAAAGATGAATAAGTGTTCCATGGGTATTCTTGATGCTGTTCAGCATGTTGGCTATCTCTGCATTGGCCCCGATAGACCTCATCTGGCTGCCAGGGCAGCCCAAAACAGCCAGCAAGAGGCGATACTTAGTAATTATATAATGGTGTTTTCTGCTTTCTCACACTCTTCCTTGCTTAGGCTTCTACATAAAACACTGATTTGTACAAGGCAGGACAAGCCTTAAAGACAAAAAAATCCAGGTACTAAGATATTTTTAGGAAAAGAAATATTAGAATTCATAAAACTGTTCTTTCATATCGGTTGTGTTATGACTAAGATATGCTTGTTCACTGCCTGAGCACACACAGGAAAGGAGCTTCTCTTTCTCCCATTGGCAGCCATAGCAATACTTACTGTGATTTTGGTATTCTTATCTTCCCTTGGGGGAAAGGTGTTATAAGCAGGGAAGGTGGGAGTGTGGCAATATTCTTGTGTTGTCCTGCCAACATCAGCCAATGCATGAGCACAACTGGCTACCAATAATTCTCTCCATACGCAAGGAAGATCCTGAAGAAAGATTATCCTTGCCTGGGGACAGAAATGAGCTCTGCAAGCTCATAATTACTGCTACGAGCTAGTATTTGCTATTGCTGTATTCAACATAACCATTATAATCAACTGAGGTTATCCACGGGAGAACCCAAATACAGAATACTTATAGTGAGGAGAGAATTAATGATGGAGAGCCAAGGAATATAATCACTGTAATGAGTACAGCTAATGAATGACTGATAGAAGGTAAGTTCTTTCCACCAAATACTTCATACTTCACAATTTACTGAATGGAATACCTATTTATCAAACTATATCTATGAATAACTTAGAGTATCTTGATCTTCATGTATGTGGTGCAACTATTTTGTCCTAAGTATCCTTTATTTGACAGAGACTTTTTTTATTATTATTATTTACATTGATCAACCATGGAAATTATGTACTATGGTTTGGGTTTCTGTTAAGCTATATATCATTTTTGGCAGTTAATCACAGTCTACTAGAATAATTACACAAACTAGAATACAGAAAAAAAATACAAACACATGCATGTGTTTGGATGTAAGTATGTAATATTTTGAAACTAAAATTTTTTTCAGAAAAGTTTGTTATGGTACTTTCTGAGCTATCCCATATCTCACACACCATTCTGTCACCATCACATTAATTATGTTACTATTTTTACCATAATGTTTTCTCTTCATAATATCTGTGAAGAACTGTAAAAATGTAAATAATTCAGGAAAACATACAGTGTCTTCTAGAAAGAAAGATGTGAAATTCACTACTATTACTTAGCTGTCAGGAATTTAGCAGAGTAAATTCACATTTTTAAATATCAGCAAAGAACCAGAAATTATTTGGTAACATACAGCTAGCAAATGAAATCATAGCTCTGTCAAAGCCAATGAGTAACTTTGCTAGCCTTTTTCTCACAAAATAGCTTGAAATAAGGATGCTATAGTAAGTTTTCTGTTAGTGAGGAAAAGTTAAAAAATTCTAAATTGTCTCTTTCTTTGTGAAACACAAAATATAATTTGTGAAAATATTATTATATTTATTCTCTTAGTAGAGAACTTTGTGTGTACCCTCAAGGCTCTGTACCTACTTAGATACAAGTTTACTTGTATAAAGTTTACTTTAGTAAACAACAAACAAAGTTTACTTAGATAAAATGGTGTGGATTTTTAGCAACAAAAGCGTAATGAATTAGGAACCACACTATTTGCCTGAGTAGATCAGTCATCTGAGATACACTGCTGGTTCAGAGCACTAACAACTGTGCCAAAATAATAAAAATAAGGCTGGTAGAGAGTACGAAGAGACATTTCAAGTAATAACAACAGAATGGTGAAGTACTGTATGATAAAAAAACTTAACTACCAACAAAGAAATGGCAAAAGTAAGTGCTCTGACAAACCTGTAGTCAGGGATAGAAAATGAAAAAAGAAAGAGCAGTTGAACTGCAGCTTCATTCAGAAAGACAGTGGTAGACTTTATGTGTTAAGAAGGGAAACTGAACCCCTATTAAAATTTGGGGGGTTTGGCACAGCAGCATTGTGTATATACTTATGAAATTTGCCATATTTCTTACTATTATTTTTCAGTATTCAATGACAGAGATCAGCAGTCCCTTTTTATTGCAATGCAGTCATTATGAGCCGAATTTCAACTTGTTTTATATTGAAAAAGTACTGAGCTGTCTCTGGAGAACTTTACTGCAGTTTATCTACGCAGTTTACTTGCATTTTACTTTATCTCTCACCTTTGATACTAATCAGTCATGGCTGCAGGTCAAATCTTTTTGCATTGGAAACAATCACAATAACCAATACAGAAGTAAACCAGCCTGTAATGAAATTCACTGCCTAGGGCTAAACATAGAGCTAACATGTGTTTAACAAATCGAAGCTTGTATTTATCACTTGTCACTGTTTGTGTCTTTGTCTATTGGAGAGGAAAAAAACAATTAAGAAGCTGAGCAGTAAAGAAAAACTTAAGAATAGTCCAATTTCTTTTCAGATTTGTTGGTCTGTTACATTAGCAAAAAGCAGTCTGCAAATCACGGCATCACAGAATCACAGAATCACTTGAGTTGGAAGGGACCTTAAAGATCATTGAGTTCCAACACCCCCTGCCATGGGCAGGGACACCTCCCACTAGAGCAGGTTGCTCAAAGCCCCATCCAGCCTGGCCTTGAACACTTCCCGGGATGGGGCATCCACGACTTCCCTGGGGAACCTGTTCCAGTGCCTCACCACCCTCACAGGAAGGAATTTCTTTCTGGTGTCTAATCTAAATCTCCCCTCTTCCAATTTAAAACCGTTGCCCCTTGTCCTGTCACTACACTTCCTCGTAAACAGTCCCTCTCCGGTTCTTCTGTAGGCTCCCTTCAGATATTGATAGGCTGTTATAAGGTCTCCCTGGAGCCTTCTCTTCTCCAGGCTGAACAACCCCAGCTCTCTCAGCCCATCCTCATAGGGGAGGTGCTCCATCCCTCTGATCATCCTTGTGGCCCTCCTCTGGACCTGTTCCAACAGGTCCATGTCCTTCCTGTGTTGACGACTCCAAAGCTGGACACAGTACTCCAGGTGGGGTATCACGAGTGCAGAGTAGAGGGGTAGAATAATCACCTCCCAAGACCTGCTAGCATCTATGGGTGAACCAGTTCAGAATACAAACATCATCGTACAAATCGCAGCTGAAAACTTTACATAAGGCTGAGAGAAGTTTAACTGACTTCACTTATGTTTGCAGTCAGATTTTCTGGACCCACTCTGGAACTACATGGTGAAGAACTGAAATACCGAAACTGAGGTACTGGTACTATGTTTCTCACCCTAATGGCTAGTGAAGCTAAATGGATCCCACCCAGTACCCATACAAAAAGTGGAAACTTGGGCTTTCCGTGGGATGGGAAGCGATGATCCCTCCTGGGGCCTCCTGCAGGGTCCCACCATGTGCAATGCAATGCACAGTAAAAGGCTTACTTGGACCAACAAAATTCATCTGCATAAATATGCAGCCTCACAACCCTGGAACAGTGATTATCTTTTCTTATAATGACAGAAACAATAATGATTGCTTTGAGACAGCTTTATTTTCAGCTTATTTCCTCAAGAGACATCCTAAAAAATATCTTCTCCTTCCTGTGATTTCTATTTATAATTTCTACTTATGTAAGGTAAAATTAATGATTTGGAAACATGCTTTCTGTTTATTAGGCCCAAAGCTCAGCATTTATCCCTGCTGCGAAGGGGTCAGTAATCCATTGATACTCTTGTAAGGATAAAGGAAGAAGAAGCTACTTTTTCTCCTGCTCATACACAATCAGATTTTGGCTTAAAAGCGACAGCACACTACTTTCAATGGGAATTAATTATACAACGTACCACATCAGCCACTCCTCTGCCAGGGGCTTCAACTGCAACGTGGGTAATAGCAATTCCACTGTTATAGTGCAGCACATAGTAGAAGAATACTTGCACATAGCTGCAGCATGCTCAGTAACACCAGATCATACTGTGTAACACTGCTGTGGCCTTTTCAGTATTTCCTGTAACATTCAGACTTTCACATGATCATGCTATTTTATTTGCAAAAAAAATTACTAACTCAAATCTGACCCACTCAAAAAAAACCCCACAAACTCCCCATGCCCCAAATCCTCTGCCCAAAAAACCCCTAAACCTCAGATATGCAGGGATTTTTCATGTCAATTTTTTATAACCAAGAGACCCAATTCTGCTCACTGTTATGATTCTACTGACTACAGTCAAGTTTTTCATGATTTACATTCCTTCAATGTAAAATTAGTCTCAGTGGGGGGCTTAAAAATGATGAAACGAAACTCCTGATTAAACAACCAAAAATAATTCTAAATAGATTACAAATTCTTTCACTTAAAATCCTGAATGATAGGATTCTGAAATTAATGGCATCCATGTGTCAGTATCACCCCATCTGCCAATGACAACTAGTTGAAAGTCCATGCAGCATTTCACACTACATTATGTAGCAGCAGTTTGTTTTTCATTTAGAAAAGAAGGTTTGCTATAATGGAATCAAGCAAGGAGCTGAGTTACACAGAGAGAAATAGCTGAATGCCTTGTATTGATCTCTCTCTCACTTGCAGTGAAGTGGCACCTTTGGTTACAAGGCATCCAGATCCTGATACTATAGCTTGTGTGAGATACTGCCTGGTTTTTACCATAATACCTATTACAGTCATGCTGGGATATTGCCTTATCAAAGGATAAAAAGTGCCCCCATTTCCAAATTGCTGTAGCTGTTATCTTTTTTAAAAAACTACAAATAGGAATTAATTGAGAACAGAATTAAAATCATGCTACGATGTTAAACTACCATGTAGAGTAAGCTAGGTCCCTATATCTAAGCACCTTCCACTTGCAAGTGCAAGACATCGAATCAAAACTGTACTCTAGGGCTGAGATTGAGTAAGTTTTGAGTATTTTCAATAATAATATCTGACTCAAAGAAAACTATTCTGCAGCAAAGACCAACCATCTAAGTATACTCTCTGTGGCTTGGGTGTTTTTATATGATTTTGCTCCTGATAGAATTAAAGCTGGATCAAATTAAAACTGGAGGTAAGCCCTAAAAATAATGAAGTTATCATTATTTTCAATTTCCGGTTTAGGGTGATGAACCTGTAAGTGTCATCTGTGTGATGACAACCACAGAGTAACTTTTTGGGAATAATGTCTCCCATGTTCCATGCCCTTAATAAAACTTGTCCACAGTCCCGTCTGAGGTGGGCAACAGCCTTCTTCCCTGTCAAGCAATAGCTTAACACATTTCATTATCTGCTTGTCCTCTGTCAGTGTGAAAAACAGTGATTACCTTTACATGTTTCTCCAAACCCAACACAGCTTCATTCACCAAATCACATTTTTATGATTGGTTTACCAGAAAGGAAGAGAAAAGCGAGCAACGTAAAAATAAAAATACATAATGTAAGGAAAACATTCAAAATGGGCCACTGACTAGTGGGAGTCCATCTTGGAACATGCCAGGCCCTAATTTCAAGTAGTTTTGAGAATATAAAAGATGAAGGAATATAAAATCTAAGGCTAAGCTGGAAACGGGCTATTGACTTTTACGATTATAGTGCAAGTTTCACTACCTCTGCCTCAGATTGTGGCTACAGACACTCAAATTCTATAACTCCAGATCTTTCAGAACCTTGGCAAATTTCTCTACCTCTCCCAAAGTTTCAGCATTGCAGACAACAGTGTGAGGTGCAAGGTATGAATTGACCATCATCAGAAGACATATACTGTTCTCCCACAAGAGAATCATGTCCATGGCCAGAGGACATGGCGCATTTTCTCACTTATTCAAGATGCCGGTGTTGGCATTAAGAATTACGTCATCTCCTGGTCAATGCAGCTACACTATTAGCTTTCCTTTTACAAACATATTTCCGTTGCGTCTCAGAAAATCTGTCATATTTACATTTGAGGCAAAGTTACATTGGTCAATTCTCTCACTTCTCATTAATAATTTCAAACATTCTCACTATCTATCTTGTCTAAGGGAATACCACTACTCGGCCCCTGGAGATAATATTTATAATTTTGGTTCTGTCAGTACTACTGTATTGTCACTAGAATAATTAACTTATGGCTTAACTGTTACTATTGGCTGGACTCTTCTCTCTGCCCCAGCAATAAAGGAGAGTACCAGGCAGTGTGTCACGGCAAGACACTGGAGGGAATCTTGTCTTTGCTACTCGCCCTGTCCCACCACTCTGTCAGAGCCCAGGGGAAGCCCTGGGCAGAGCAGAGCCAGCCCCTGTGGCTCTGCAGCCCCATAGCTCATGCAAGCACTTAACTTGGGCTGCGTGCAGTCTGGCCATACTGCTCAGTCTTTCTATGAGCCAGCGTAAAGGCTTTTGAAGTGAAAAAAGAGGCTTTTGTTTCTGCATTAATTACATAGCACAGTCTTCGCAGAATCTTTATGGAAACTTCCTGGTCTATTTTCCCTTTTCTATTCCCTACTGAGAATGGGCAGCCTGTGCTATCAGACAGCTGGATAACAAGATATGAGTGAGTAGTCTACTCGGTTAATATAAAAATATGTAAAATCCTACCAAGCATTTTTTCCCTTTTGTATTCTGCCACTCCTAGACTGCACTAGAGCCTCACCTACTGAGGCCTCGAGACAAATGAGCAGCATGTCCTTCCCTGTGTGTTTAAGCCTGGATATTGACTCCTTCCTTCAGCAAATATCAACACTGCTTCATAACTGGGTCACAGACCAGTGCAGAAAGCTGTCACATTCCCTTCCCTGTTGGCTTCTGTTCCAGGACCACAGCACTAGCACTAAGCTGACAGACTAGTTCTGCCTATAATGTAACTTAAAGAGAATTCAAAATCAATCTATAACATTGCAGAATAACTTTTCAGTATGAAAAATAACAGTCTTCGCATTGTTTGGACTACCTAATGGACAGCTTTTTTGTGTGTGAATATAAGCTTATGCAGTACAGCCCTACATTATAAAACACATGTGTTTTATACACATATTCTTATTCCAAGAAGACATTTGCTATTTCACTTGCTCTTCACAAAAGGTCTAACAATATTCTCTTCTGAAAGGTATATTTCACACAGTAAGACTGAATAAAGATTGACCAGCCAGAATTTACGAATGCAAGCCTTGTTTTAAAAGGCACCCAAGGAAGTTATTATTCTTAAGCAGGTTTACTTCCTTAATAGTTAATTGCCGAGATGTGATTTATATGATCATCCAAGTATTTTCATGCTTAACTAGGAAATTCCTTACTTCTCTGTATTTGCATGTTTATTCATTTAAACATATGTGCTTCTTAAATAGTTCAGATCCATGTTGCATGGATCTCTTCAAATTCTGTTCTTCTATCACTTCACATTTTTTGAAGTCTCTCTAAATTACTGGGTAATGGCTCTGGATCAATGCTTGCTAAGGGGGTAATTCTGCCAGTTTTACTCTCTCTAGTTGTTTTGCCTCAGACACAGTAGTTTTGATTTCAAGGAGACTACAAGGAGACTAGTTCCAGGGTAACACACAATATCTAGTGAGAGTAAGGATGACAGATTCGGGCCCTGACTGCTTTCCTCAAGAGGATTTGCTGCAATGAAGATATTTCTGTTTGACAGGTTTATTGTTTAACATGTAATAATTTAAGATAGTAATGCACACATCCCCTGCAGTACCACACTATGGATTCAAAACCCATATGGACAGAAATGCATGAAGAGAGAATAATGGATTTCTCAACCTGCTGTGTTTACATACTCTTCTGGTTTTAGCATGGAAAACACATTATGCCTGTGTGGAAGACTAAAAACATTGAATTTGCATTATTTCCTGTAACAGAAGGATCTTCCTATAAATACCTCTCTTCTTACCTTTACATTTTAAATTGTTTTACTGAACTCTGTAAAGTTTAAACACATAAATTACAGGATTAGGGCTCAAATATTCAGATAAATTTTTTGAGACTTACAAGATGAAAGATGTCTCATTAAATATATAAAGAAAAACACTAATGTATGACACAAAATTATAAACAATTACTTTTCAGCAATAACCTGGAAATTAATGTATTCTCATTTACATGTTGGCTCTAGTTACAGATATATCCCGTCCCCAACCCACTTTGTCTTAAACTGTAGAAGGTATTCTATGATCCAGTATTAAAGTCTGTATTCTCAGATTTGCAAGACCAAATGAGTACAATAACAGAGAAAAGTATTCTGATAAGTAATCATTTCCTGGAATATTCAAAGATAAACCAGTTAAAACTCATCAAACGTCATAATATTTTACTTCAAGTTTTTAAACTGCTACTAACTGTGGCAAAAATAATGTGTCAGCAAATAAAATAAAAAAACCCATGTTGCATAGATTGTAGAACTATGGCAGACTTTCCTGTGTTGCTGACTGAATCTTTGTATGTGTGAACAAACAAATTGTCTTTCATTCTGCTAAACACGATAGACCTCATTACTGTCTTCCACTTTTGAGGCTGGAAGGCAAAGAAAAGCTGTAGCTCTTGAAAGTCAATTTGATTTCATTAAAAGGGTATTTTGAGACTATTAACCACGTTTTTAATACAAACTGTATTTTAAAAATCTTTATATTTCTGCCCCTGTAATTCAGCTACTTAGGGACTTCTTTATATTCCCAGGATGAAAATGTGTAGAAGAAATTTAGTTCCTTTATGTTTCCTGCTTTCCAATGGATTGTTAAATGACCTCATCAACACATAAAGCAAGTTACATGCTGACAACATGTAGCTTATAAATAGTAAACAAAAGATCTCTGTTACTTTATTATATTTCTTACCTTCTTTTTTATGGGATCTCAAGGGACTTGACAAGCGATGGTCTGCAACTGACTGGGATTGGCTAATTGATTGTGAATCATTCATTTCGAATGAATGTTTTGGAATAAACGGAGAAGCAGAAATCTCATCCAAATCCTTCTGGAATAAAGAATGCTGGTTTAGGCACATAAGAAATATATTGATTCCACACTGCCAACTTATAGTTGTGATCTCACACAGAGCAACTCCTTATTTTCTACGACTTCATAAAATCTAATGCTAGATTTAAGTTATACAAGATTCTTGTAGCTTTCAGCAACACCGACTTAGCACCCATGTCACAAACATTTGTTTACTTTTTCCGTTTAACTTATTTATCCCCTTTCCTCATGCAGTTAAATCATAGCATGCACTGTATGCTGATTTCCTCTCATAGTTAATTTGTATCTTTAGAAAAAAGCTATAGGAAGGTATTAATCTGCTTAACATTTCTAAGTACATCATCCAAGGGATTTTGTTTTTTTAATCTTACATATGCTCAGCAGAGTTACTGGCAAAAACTGTACATTTTCTCCATTTCATCCTTTCAACATCAAATGGTAAGCAGCAAAAATTGGATCAGACTTCAAAGACTATGCTGTGCTCCAAGTCACAGAGCGACTCCTCCATTTCACATATTGAATTCGAGCAGGATATCAAAGTGCTACCAAAGAACCTCAGGTCCTTACTAAAAAAGAGTCTCTAACATCTGTAGAAAGTGAAGTGCACAGACAAATCACCTCAGGGAGCAGCTAGCATTTATTCTCAGCAGCAAATTTCCAGCCTTTTGATTCTCTTATTCACTGTACCTCCCTGTCTTTCTACAGAACTAAAGTTCTTAGCAAGCAGGCTTTTGTCTCAAAGACTTCAAAACATCACTAACGGTTTCATGTTCAGATGGCTACGCCAAGCAGCCATGAACACATTGCAGAACTGTGGGCTCAGGAATTTGAAGTTATAATGTGATCTTATTTTAGAATATAAACTTAGTGGTACCTTTTTTGTTTGTTTGTCAAGAAAATCAGGCACCACAGGAGAAGACTGGTTGCTGCTTTGCTGCCTAAAAGCAAAGAAAAAAAAAATTAGTTTAAATATTGTAATTTCTTCATTCTTATAAAAGGTTTTCTGGCATACACATTTTTTGCCGATTTTCTCTTTTCCCCTTCCCCCAATTTCTAAATACGCACATACTATCAATTCAGAGAAAACACAGACCAGTCCCATTTCCTCTTATAAGGAAGTGCATGTAATTAAACACAGTAACAGGCTATGAGCAATGAACTCGTCATTAAAAATTTGTGGATAAGTGCATATATAAAATGAGTTATGAGAATTCTATGAAATTGAAGTATTACAATTAATTTCACAAGACTTTACATAAAACTTTCTTTTCAGGGCTGTGAAAAGCTGTTTTCACAGAATTCAAACTCAAAATTTGGCAAATGTTGTGTTCTCCTAAAGCCACTTTGGTTAAGCACAGAGCAAGAAGAGTTCTTAGATTCGTTGTGTATATTTGTTATTATTTTACTATCATATTATGTCACCATACAAATATTAAAGGCCAACTCCTGCTCTCATTAATGCTAATTAAAGTATTGTAACAACCTTCTTCAGGCCCTGATCCTTGTTGGCAGGCCTTTGAAGTCAATGAATTTCTTGAATAGTAAAGTCCACCCAGACAGAACTTGCTCCAGAATCTTTAGTTATGCAAAACCAAAAAAAAAAAAAAGATACTACCAATTTAATTTGATGGATAAAAAATCAGAGGTTCATAGAGATTATCCATTATGCTCATGGTCCTAAAACAGAATTAAAAGCAAGATTTTCTGAATGTCAAAACACACCTCAGCCATTGCATCATTACTCTAAGCCCCTCACAACTTCTCTGAAAATGCAAATAATAGCAGCTATATTTCTACTTATAGCTGAAAATATCTGAAGTCTAAGTTTCAGTCATAGTTTTTGGTTATGATATATACATACCACAGCTTTTTTCATGGATGAGGAAAAACTTTTCAACGTACTAAGTAGTTCATTCAGTTTTACACAATTACAAGAACTGAATGTATTTCAGCCCTTTCAGTCACTTTGGGAGGGGGGAATATAAAGAACAAAAATTGCTTTACTGATTAAAAAATATAACGTATGTTATCTCAAATTTAATTTTTCATCAATACTTAATGTTTCAGTCAGCTATATTAGTTATAAATTACTCATGTAACAATAGAACATCACACTGGACTTTAACAAAAAGGTCTGGTCACTTTCAAAATACACCTTTAAAATATACTTTAAAAAAATACTTCAAATTAAAATAACACTATTGAAGGACCTGAAACATTTTAGACTATTATATATTGAATTTGATAGCTGTGTATCACCATGCACATGTATCAGATAATACATTTATTCTGTGACATCTGCAGAGTATACTGCAGTATTTCAAGTCAAGTATTTCAATACTACTGAAGCGTTTCAAGTCTTATTCGCAACAGGGTTTAGGCTCTTAGGTTAAGTTTGTCTGACTGTTAACCCAGCTCAAGAGCACTGACTTAATTATTTCATGCTAATCACAACAATGACAGCATCATGGTTGTCAATAAGCTATCCCTCATCTATTGGTGGGAACAAAATGAAGCATTCATGAACATGGTAAACTTTCTGCTTTACTGTCATGTTGCAATTTCATGAATGAAGTTTGGATTTGCTTGTCAGTTTTGGGGAATTTAAATTCCCCTTTACTCTTTGACACTAAGAAAGAGAAGGAAAACATTCCGACTAATGTGTGGTTTGAATTTAAATGTGTTTTCTTTGGAGGAAATGGAGGGATCTGTTTTAAAAATACATTCTCATTTTATGCTGGCACACTTCTTGAATGTATGAAATATGTCTAGGACTGTATTTGACATTGCATTTGTGCAGTTCCATAAAGTACTTTATAACTATAACGTTCTTTATTACTATTTCTCTTGCATATATATTATTTAGATAACCACTTATTTTGTGGGGTTAGATAACTTGCCACTTTACCCAAAAATTACTCAAGCACTTGTTGAGATGATTCATCCTCCCCCGCCAATATTGCAGAAAATAAACCAAATATGAGCTAATAATCATGAATAATCCTCAAATATCACTGTGGTGGATGTAAAAATCAAAACCTGTTATTAGATCAGTATGTTGCAAATAGTCTACAATGCCAAGATGGACTGAATCATCACCTAAATTTAAGTATTCAGATATTGGGGTGGTTTAGATCTGGATACAAATCTGCAGCTTGAACTAATCTCTACTTTCTATAAAAAGAATCTGGATTTTAGTATGGTTTTGCCAGCACTTCAACTTTTCCAGGTCTAGAAAATCATCTAAATGTTTAAAGCTTGATGGAAAAATTCAGCACTTGCCTTCTATAGAGCCTAAGCTAATAAAAATCAGCCTCTAGAATTCTGAAGCCCTTAGATCCTGACCCTCTGTCAGGATTCCAGTGATTCTGCGTTTCCAACTAGAACAATCCTAAATTGGGTTATATTTGACTCAAGATACCCCACCCTTCCACAGAAGCTACTGCTGCTGTATATAAGTATGTACTTCATGATTACTAGCTTGTACTCAAGAGCTTTTTGTTGACTTTTTCTCCTGTTGTCCTGCTGAGAAGGGAAAGTGACAGAGTGGCTTGGTGGACAGCAAGGCCAGTCAAGGTCAACCCACACAATGTCAAACTGGCAGGGAACTCTTCTGAAAGCGTGGCATCAACTGTAGATGCTGAGTACCTCAAAATCAGTCTCTAAGCTATTCTGAAAATCTGGCCAGTATACAACATGGGAAATGCAACAGGAACAGGAGGGCAGCTCAGCAGTAGGTAGTTCATATGAGCCAATCAGTGATAGCTAACATTTGAAAACATGGCACCTGAGGCTAATTTTGGGGTACAGGGTATTTTCAGATATCTTTGAAGGAACTACTTGTCCTATGGTTTCCAAAACTTTTTATTTTCCACATTTGCAGGCAAGCAAATGGGGGTCAGAGCGATGAGATCCAGTCAGCACACTCACCAGGGAAGGATGCAAGAGATCCAGGTTCGTGTGCCTGGTTTCAGTCAGGCAATACAATTTGCTGCTGAATGTTCAGCTACTGAGCTACAATACACCTAAGACTTCACATATGGACTGACTATAAATCACTCAATTAGCAAGAAACATTGAGAAAAAGAGGAACACTGATTCTTAGGTCTGTCTACACATCTGTACAGCGTGTAGCCACGCTATCCTTAGCACTGAGAGTCAAACCATAGCAGCATGTAACTAGTAGTGCAGACTAATTTTTGTTGAAGTTTTGGAGTCAAGCTGGTGAATTCTGGGTGTGAGTCATGGAATTTGGACTTTAGTAATCTTAATGCTTTCAAAAATGTTAGAAACATTCCTAGATGTTCCACTATGAAGAATACAGCTAATTCTACATAAATAATGTACTCCTGAACAGAACAAATTTAAACCTTCCAGCTGCATGGATGAAAAATTCCAAAGGGATGGGAAGGACATAAAAAAAAAGAAAGATTAAAATGAAAAATTCTGCTCAAAATTCCATTTACATCTTTATAAATCATGAGTAACTATACGAACTTATGAACTATAATTAGAAGCTCATGTGACAGCAGAATCAGGCCCAAGGAGTTCCACCACTGTGTGCCACAGGAACATCAGATCCGTATTATTTAACACAATTTTCATTTGGGACGGAAATGGATAAGAAGATGTTGGAACATGCAGGTTACAGATGCTTTGATGAGATTCTAAAGGGATTTAAAGATATTTGAGGATGACAGCTCTGTCTGAACAAGAATATGAACAACATAGCATAGATTATGGTCCTTAGTCACTGAAATGTAGATTATCCTGCTAAGAACAAGAACATTTATCAAAAATATATTCACTAGAGATCTGTCAGTCTTACAAGTTCAAAATCGCAGGACATTTTAGAAAATTACTTTTCCCTTCGCCACAGATTATTCCTAATTAGCTCAACAAATCCCTAATACTAACTTGAAATTGTATCTATGCCATTACAAAATGCAGCATCCTTGATTTCCTGCAATGATCAATTGTAAAATGGAAGCAGACACAAGGTGAGGCTGGTGTCTGTACTGGCCTCGTGAGACCGAAGACCCTGTCACACTCCTCCCTTCTCTGCTGCCTATCTGGCTCTCTCCAAAAGGTTAAACCTGCTATTCAGCAGGGTTGTATAAAGGACTCTTCACTTTCCTCTTTGGAATTTAACCTTGACCATGTTTGGCTCTTCAGAATAACTCTACCATTTTTAAGTTTTGAATGAGCTACTTTGTGGAAGGGTTTGATTGTGATTCAGTTCCTTCACGCCCTGCAGGTTCTTCTTTGTGGCTCACGATGTCAGGAAAAGGCTTGGCAATGTCACATACACAGACCAGGGTTTGGGGAGGAGGAATTCAGACTTAGTGTCAGTCTCCCAGGTGTAAAATAATTCCCACAACCCTTCTTCAGTAGAAGGAGTCATGGGGCAACTCCACAGCTCTGTGGAACTGAACAGAAATACAGTTTTTCAATGAGACAAAGCCACTTCCCTGCATTTACATTATTTTCATATACCTTTCATATTTCTATTCCTATCAGAGATATTTGCCAGTTCTCAATGTGTGTTTAGTTACTTGTGACATCAGCTTTATACAGGGAAGATTTTTGCATTTGAACACAGCTAATACTGATTTTCAAGTCACTTATAAATGCAGGAAACATCTAAAATGCAATGTTAAATGAACTAATGTGTACGTTATATTAGCATCTGAGTAATTTATTAGTTTGAGTTTGCTTATGTCCTGCCTTCACTGACTGAAGAGTGTGAACTAGGTGTAGAGATTCAATTTCCTTGAAGGAATTCAGTTTTTTTAAAGTGTCCTTTTCTTCTGAACACTTTGAAATTCATTCCATGTTATAATACTGTAGCTTCTTTTTTTAACAGACCTTTGAAAAGCAGCAGGATGTCATACTTTGAATGTATAGTTATATTCCTATGCATACAACAGAACAGAACAGTATATGATTTTGTTTTCTGATCCTGAATACCATTAAGCTCATTTTTCATTTTATTATTCTGTGCTTTAGTTCCACAGTATGTGGAGCCACAGTTAGTCTGTCTTCTCTAGGGATAGATTACCAGCTACTGTGTTAAACATCTGCACTATTATTCAGCAGCCTTCCCGTTTCCTACAAGTTTCCTGTATGACTGAACAGCCATATGCTTAAAACACAACTAACAGCTACATGTAAAAGTGAGGCTTGATTTATGGGAAGTTACCAGTTTTAGTCCTGAGATTGTGAACATCACCTGTGAAATGCTGATCATTTTCAAGTCTTAATGAAATCACTGGAACCTGAGGCCATTGCTGAGATAGGATTAGGCAAATAATCTGCAATATTTATTTGGGTTAAACTTGAGAACTGCCAGCAGTAATGGCAGTTTAGCAACTCCAGTCAAAAGAAGGTATGCATTTATTTATCTGTCTGATTGTGTGTAACAATCAGGACTGGGGGCAAGACCTGGATTGTCAATGTATTTTACATGGGCACCTTCAGGCCAGGTATCTAAAGACACTTAGACATAGATTTCAATGTAAGTTCAGTGGCTAATCAGTTATTGAAACATTAAATCCTCATGAGCTGTACCTAATCCGGAAAAATACATTTATTGGGAGAGCAACAAGTAATTCCAGAAACAGTCTAATGCAAAAAAGGGAAGAAAACAATTTCTGGCTAATTATACATAAAACAGATGAAGGAAAAAGTTTAAAGAGGCTGTGGGCCTCCAAGCAAGTCCAGGTGAAAGTTCTAGATCACTAAAAAGAAAAACAAAAAAGCCTACTTACATTGTAAATAATTATAATTTGGGATGGCAAAGAAAACTGATAATAAGCAGCTTGCTTTTAACCATCAGTGGGGACTGAAGAACAAATGATCATGTGATCATCAATAGTTCTAAAGAGATCACAAGATACACACTTTAAGTACTTCAGAGACAGGAGCTGCATACATACAAATGGAATCATAAATTAGGAAACTCGTTGCCCCAGTGAGCAGTGAGGCAACCCAGAGACAGACCTATGATGGTAAATTGCAGCAGGCTCATTCTTTTCCCTGAAAATCATTGCCAAAAGCATTTCTTTCTTCATTTAGTCCGTGTCCAATGGTCCAAACCTTTTTCTTGCTGAAAACAGAATATTGCAAGGGATTCTGGAACACTAACCTACAAGAATACAGGTGGTTACACCTGAACAAATCCTATAATAATGCACCAGAGCATGTAGCAGACATCACTCAATATAAATCAACCAAAATAAGCACGGAAGTTAATAGAACTCAATGTTATGAGCACACACAGAAAAAGAAATACCATTTTGGAGAAGTTAATAGTTATTTAAAAAAATTATCTTTTTAACAGAACAGCAGCATCTAGTTACAGTCAAGGAAGTCATTTATTTCCTCAGAGAACTCTTAAGACGTATAACAGAACCTGCATTTATATGCATATATATATATAGGAAAGATATAAGAGAAATAAGAACTGTAAGAAGCACTGAGATGTCCTCATGCTCACACCACAGGAGAGATCTCGTAACTGTCACTGAAACTTGCTAATCAAAGGGATTAATTCAGCAAGAGCAGCCACCTGTCCTAGAACACTACTGGAAAGACAGACTCAGACAACAGCTGAAGATATAGCAGATCCCCTTATCTCTCATATCCAGAAAAGTGCCAGAGGGACATTTATCTGGAGTGATTCCATTGGTAAGGAAGGTTAAAATACCTTTCCTTTACAAAGAGGAGGGCATCACTACTGTGGTTTACAGCATTCCTACGCTTTCTGTCAGTTACTTGTCTGTCTGCTTTTTACAGCTCTTTCCCCTATGTCATTACTGGTCTGCATGGAGAATTACAGACAGAGAAGGGTAACTTTTGAGAATTTAATAATATGCACTTCAGTCAATACTGAAATGCTGAGCATAGACAGGTCCACAGTCTATGGTGTGGACTTCTGGGTACTTCTGAGAAGTGCACAGAAACAGGACAGCAACCCAGGACAAACAGCACTGAAAATAAATCTAACTCCACTAACTGGGACAACACTGAGATGACTAAACTGGTGGGGGGTACTGGCTAACCTACAGGTGTTCATCCTTAGAAAATGCCAGATTCCCTAAGAGCTGTCTGAATCATGATGACATGCCTGCTCCTTTCAGATCTTATTGTGTGGGAAATGACTTCTGTTAGATAATAGACAGCAAAGGATTCAACTCACCAGAGCTCTTCACAGCCAAAATCAGAAGTAGAGCAGCTCCTCATAAGCTGAGGATCAGCTACACAGCCAGTGCTGTTTTTCAATCTTGTGTAGTTTTTACGAACAATATAACCCCTGAAAGCTAAAAAACACAGTTATGAATCAGAGAAAAATTCTGCAGAGCCGAATTCTGAAATTCTGAAATGCAGACTGGCACCTGGCTCTGCAGTGCAGAGCTGAATGCCCTCAACTTCTACTGAAGCAGTGGACAGAAAGAACATTTAGTAACTCACAGGTGTGGCTCTGATATTTGCAATGTTTACAACAGCTAGAAATTATACAGGGCCTTACACTCTCACTGCTATAGTGACCGCCTGGCACAGCCTGGGCAAGGAAAACGGGCCTCAAAATGAGAACATGCCTAATCCAGCTTAAAAAGTACTAAAATACATAGTAGAAAATCACTCCTAAAACACTTTCTTTAATCACAACTCCCATAATTTGAGCTAGTCAGAATTTTTCAGAATCATAATCATAGAATCATATGGGGTTCTACGATTATGATTCTGTAAAATTCACCTGCTTTTATTCTGGGGTAGAGGGATGTGGAGCCAGGGGCAGATACAATCAATTAAAACTAGAAAAATTAATAATGTCTTCTTCTATTTTTCAATTAACCATAATAAAACCTTTAAAATACATCTCATACAAATAATCAGGAAAAAGAATCTACAAAGACTGAAATTTATACCATTCATAAAAAAAAAAATTAACAAAAAATCACTAGAGGAGTCATTAAAGGAAGTAGCAAGCATGCAGAGAAATGAAATGGTAAATAAAATGGCAATGAATAACATTATGAAGATCTTTATACCTTTTATTTGCATGGACTGTCTCTAGATTTGGATACCAAAACAACTTAGTTATTTCTATAGTTTTATCTGACATGAATTTGCTTCAATTCTTGACACCTGTGAGCAGTTAGTAATAAAGCTCCACCAAAAACCACAGAGAGTGATCCATGCTGCACTTAGGACAAAAGACTAAAAAGTATTGCAATGTACACTTCAACCCACAAATTTTTACATATTATTTCAGGGTTGTGATTAGGGGCACAGAATCCAGCTGGAAGTCTGTAACAAGTGGTGTTCCCCAGGGGTCAGTACTGGGTCCAGTCCTCTTCAATATATTCATCAATGGCCTGGACAAAGGGATGGAATATACCTTCAGCAAGTTTGCTGATGACACAAAACTAGGAGGGGTGTCTGACACCCCAGAAGGCTGTGCCACCATCCAGAGAGACCTGGACAGGCTGGAGAGATGGGCCAAGAGAAACCTAATGAAATTTAAGAAGGGCAAGTGTAGGGTGCTGCACCTGGGAAGAAATAACCCCCTGCACCAGTACAGGTTGGGGGCTGACCTGCTGGAGAGCAGCCATGAGGAAAAAGACCTGGGAGTTCTTGTGGACAACAGGATGACCATGAGCCAGCAATGTGCCCTTGTGGCCAAGAAGGCCAATGGCATCCTGAGGTGCATCAAAAAGATAGTGGCCAGCAGATTGAGGGAGATCATCCTGCCTCTCTACTCTGCCCTGGTGAGGCCCCATCTGGAGTACTGTGTCCAGTTCTGGGCTCCCCAGTTCAAGAAGGACTGGGAACTGCTGGAAAGGGTACAACAAAGGGCCACAAAGATGATTAAGGGCCTGGAGCATGTTTCCTTTGAGGAAAAGTTGAAGGACTTGGGTCTTTTGAGCCTGGAGAAGAAAGGACTGAGTGGGGGGATCTGATCAATGCTTGCAAATACTTAAAGGGAGAGTGTCAGGAGGACGGGGCTGGTCTTTTCTCAGTGGTGCCCAGTGACAGGACAAGAGGAAATGGGCACAAACTTGAGTAGAAGTTCCACCTAAACATGAGGAGGAACTTCTTTACGGTTAGAGTGGTAGAGCCCTGGAAGAGGCTGCACAGAGAGGTGATGGAGGAATGTCTCCTACTCTGGAGACATTCAAAACCCTCCTGGACAAGTTCCTGTGCAACGTGCTCTAGGTAGACCTGCTCTGGCAGGGGGGGTTGGACTAGATGATCTCCAGAGGTCCCTTCCAATCCCATATGACTCTGATTCTGTGATTCTAAAGGTTACTTCGTCTTAGTCACACTGAGCAACACCTCACTCCTAAACCAAGAAGAGGTAAAGAGGGTTTGTTTGATAATAAAAAGACCTATCTCTGAACTAAAAGCAAAAGTCAGTTTTATCAGCTGCTTGGCACGTACAGCAGCTGTTTCCCTTTGCTGAGAATCACCCATTACTTCCTACTGGCTGCCAGCTAATAAATTACCAAGACAGTGACACACGTCTGAGTATCAAACGATCATATTGCAAAGGTAAAGGTGACAAGATAACAATTGTAAATGCAGCCTTTTGCTCAAGGTGTCAGAGCTCCAAATGGTCTGAGCGTGCTGGGTGTTTTCTGCTAGACAGCTCTGCTGATTAAGTGGTGGGACAAGGACTTTTTCCTTTGCAAAGTTCATGCTGGGAAGTCCTGTTTGCTTAACCATCAGCTGCTGTGTCAGGAGAGTTCACCAAATGCATATCACTGGAGTTCAAACTGTGTTCCTGTCCTTTGGGGACCAAAGGGAAAATTCAGACCAAGCTTCAATTTAAAGATGAATAATGCATTTGAGATTAGTGATGCCAATACACCAAGAACTCTTTAACCACCAGCAATGAGCTTGTGAACCTTCAGAGTGTCTTTTGGTGTAAAATGCTTCTGTTTTGTGTAGGAAAATGAGGCACATCAGAGGTCACATTTTGCAAAAGAATTGCATCCTGTTTTGAAGATCCTTAAGCCAAGATGTAGCTAAAATGGGTTCTAAATGAAACATTGGAGAATGTCCACCCAAGTCCTGATCCTGCAGGAGCCCACATCTAGAGACTCAGCAACCTGAGGAGCCCAAAAGGAATTTGCCCTAACATCTGTACAAGCCTTCCTGGTGTCTGCGGGACATGTCTAGCTCCCACAAGCTGTAGGCGTGAAGGGGAGAAATTCCACTTGAGGGTCCAACCTTTCATAGCATCATAGGATAATTTGGGCTGGAAGGGACCTCAGGAGATACTAGTCCAACCTGATGCTTCAAGCAGGGATGAAGACAAGCTTGTGGATACACCCTATAAATGCCCTTTGAATTGTCCATGGCTGGCACTAGCTGGCAGACTGAAATAGTCTGGTCAGAATCTGGCTGTCAAGAATAGTCGGTTTCCAAAATGTGTGCCCTGAACACAGCCCAGAGGCATTCATGTCCTCAGGTCTTAAATATTCTCAGCTTCCACTTAGAGATCCTGCCCTCCTTGTGGGGTCAGTGGGAATGTCCCCAAGGGCAGCCCTTTGTTTTCCCTTTACCAAAGCATTGGTCAAACCACGGCACCATGAAATGGAGAGATCCCAATCTGATTTATTATTTGGGATCCACTTGTTAAAGACCTGCAATTTCCAGAAGGCCTTGTGCAAGCAAAGAACAACTTCCTCAGGCTCTCCAGTGAAAAAAATCGTCATTTCCACAGCCCATGTAGCATCTCCTTTAAAATTTGCTTGTAGCGCCTTGCAGCCCAGGTTACAGTGGACACCTTATTTCAGACCTGCCAGCTAATTATATGCTTCAAATGCAGCTAACACCCATGGTCTAATGATGCTTTAATGAAATCTCCCCAGTGGGGACACGGAGGGGCAAAAAAAAAGAAATAAAAAGGGACAGATACACACTATCTGTCCTGATGAAGTTGTTAATTTTACACCAACCACAGCAAACCCCTGCGGTGTCAGAGTGCTCTTTGCTGTCTGCCAACAGAGCCTTTATTCATGGTGTTAAAATTATGGCCTTCTCATGGCATTCAAGGTCCCTTGGTCTTCCTACGCAGAAATGCCCTTGAGGGGAGTGTTTTCTTTCCCATGATTTTGGCAGGTCAAGGGGCTGAGGCCTCAAAAATTGCCTTGATGCACGTCATCAAGCCCCATGAGGTCAAAGAATTCATTGTGTGAGAAAGCTCTGGATGGAGTTTTATTTTGTAAAATCAAACTCAAACTGACTGTGAATTGTGCTGGCTCAGGGGAGCCACGTCCCTGAGATGTGAGAGTGGCACTTGTTCCAAATGCGGTGGGAAAGACTTGGAGCTGTATTGGGTTTTAATCCTGACAGCTGCTGGGCATGGTCAGATGAAATTTGTGTTAAAGGGTCTAGAACTTAATTTCATCTGCCCTTTTGTCTCCAAAAAAAGCCATCCTGTGCCACCTGCAAGAAGGAACTGATGGTGATGCCCCTTTTCTCCTCATGACCATCTTCATTCATGACCATCTAGTTTCATCTCCATCCTCTGGCAGTTCCTGTCCTTTGGGTGAGCAAGACAGGACACTTCCCTGGACCTTTAATCTGAAACACTAGGAAAATGAAAGCAAATCTGACCCTATTTTCATCTCAGAGGGAATCTCTAGGCAGTGATACATCCTGCAATTACTTCTAAACTCAGACCAGTAAATTGTAATTGGCCTAAGCAGATTTTCAGAGAAAATACCCACATTTAATTTCCAAAAGAGAAAGGTCTTATGTCCCAACAGCTGATCACTTCTCTGCTATTTATGTCTCTACGTTCAGGTCAGTGCACCCTTTCCTATTAGATCAGCAAAACTTTTTATTGCCATCAATTTTCCTCCCCAAACACAGTTTCCAAGCATATGTCCTTAAGGAAAAAAAAGTGGCCAAGAGCGTATGGAGATGCTGGATAGGCAATATAACACCTTTGGCTCCTTTGCCTGCTCACTGGGGCTGACCAGGGTGGATTTCAACTTGAGTCTCACACCTTTGGTTTCCCAGCAAAATGCCATTAATGCTCCAGCATCAGTCTCCACGGCAAAACCTTCCCCAACTGCTGGACCTCTGTTCAAGTCATTAGCTGGAAACTTGGACTCAAGCCTACAAACGTGTGACCCTCCCTGTCATTCATTGCTAGCCTCTGAGTGAGTGATTTAATAATCCAGTACTAAAAACATGGAAAGAAGAACGTGACTGCAAGAACATTGTGGGAACGGCGGGAGCTCAGGAAGCACCATATTCCTGTAGAGAGGAGCCTGAAAACTGAGCATAACAAAGCGTGGCCCAGCTCCAGAGAGGTGTTGAAAAGGCAGGAGAAAATCCTCTTTTTCATACTAAAAACCCTCCATGTTTTATCAGTGCTGGTTAAAACAAATTCCCTTCTTTGGGAACAGGGGTCTTATAATTGCACAGCTCTTTCAAACCTTTAAACAGAGAGTTCCTTTGACATAGGCCTGCTGGCAGCGAGCACTGTCCTTCTATATGAATGGCTCTTATTTGCCTTCCTTTTCCTCACCCTCCCTTGTACCGTCACATCATGCACAATATTTAACCCAGCCGCCCCGCTTTTTGATAACATCCATTTCCCATATTTAGAAAACATTTCCCATCTATTCCAAGGAGCCAGAGCTCCTTGACTTGGATTGCTTTTGATATCCATCCTGGGGGAGGGGAAAAGGGGAGATGCAGGGAAGAGTTCCCCCAGATCACCAATATTGGCACAACCATCCCTGCACAACATGTGGTAAAACACCACTCTCAGAGAAATGTTGGGCTTTTTTGGTTCAGTCTTCATCAGCAAGGGCTCAAACCACACTGCCCAAGTCACAGAAGGCAAGAATAGGGGTTCTGAGAGTGAAGAACCACCCACAGTATGAGAAGATCAGGTTCAAGACCTCTTAAGGAACCTGAAGGTGCATAAATCCATGGGACCTGATGAAATCCATCCACGGGTCTTGAGGAAGCTGGCGGACAAAGTTGCTAAGCCCCTTTTGATCATATTTGAGAAATCGCGGCAATCTGGTGAAGTTCCCACTGTCTGGAAAAAGGGGAACATAACTCTGATATTCAAAAAAGGAAACAAAGAAGGCCTGGGGAACTACAGGCCAGTCAGTCTCACCTCTGTGCCTCGCAAGATCATGGAACAGATCCTCCTGAAATCTTTGCTAAGGCACATGTAAAACAAGGAGGTGATTTGAGACAGCCAACATGGCTTCACCAAGGGCAAATTATGCCTAACAAATTTGGTGGCCTTTTATGATACTGCCACAGACTTGATAGACAAGGATAGAGCAACTGACATCATCTACCTGGACTTATGCAAAGCATTTGACACTGTCCTGCATAACATACTGGAAAGCAGCCCTGAGGAGAAGGACTTGGGGGTGCTTGTGGATGAGAAGCTCAACATAAGCCGGCAGTGCGTGCTGGCAGCCCAAAAAGCCAACCGTGTCCTGGGCTGCATCAAGAGAAATGTGGCCAGCAGGTCGAGGGAGGTGATTCTACCCCTCTACTCTGCACTCGGGAGACCCCACCTGGAGTACTGTGTCCAGTTTTGGAGTCCTCAACATAGGAAGGAGATGGACCTGTTGGAATGGGTCCAGCGGAGGCCCACGAAGATGATCAGAGGGCTGGAGCACCTCCCCTATGAGGACAGGCTGAGAGAGCTGGGGTTGTTCAGCCTGGAGAAGAGAAGGCTCCAGGGAGAACTTATAGCAATCTACCAATATCTGAAGGGAGCTACAGGAGAGCTGGAGAGGGACTCTTTGTCAGGAAGTGCAGTGGCAGGACAAGGGGTAATGGTTTTAAATTGGAAGAGGGGAGATTTAGTTTAGACACCAGAAAGAAATTCTTTACAGTGAGGGTGGTGAGGCACTGGAACAGGTTGCCCAGGGAAGTCGTGGATGCCCGATCCCTGGAAGTGTTCAAGGCCAGGCTGGATGGGGCTTCGAGCAATCTTCTCTAGTGGAGGTGTCTCTGCCCATGGCAGGCGAGTTGGAACTGGATGATCTTCAAGGTCCCTTCTAACTCAAACGATTCTATAATTCTATTCTATGATTCTGCCTGAATAGCTGAGGGATGGGAAAAGTCCCAGTTTGCTTGGCTCAGCATAATATTTTGGGCCAGTTTCCCTGGATGAGTATTATTGCAATATCCTTCCAGATCAAGCCCAGATATCAACAGGGGCCCATCTTTCTGTTTACTGTGGGGTTGAACAAGGCCAGGGGGCAATATGCACATATCTAAGGCATTTCAGAACATTCCAGGAATTTCATGAATGCCAACTGTACTGCTGAAAGGACTCCTTGCCTGTGATACCGTTGTCTGAGGACACTGCTATAGGAACATAAATTGTCTTAGGAGTCTGGGCTCTTCCGGCTCCATTACTGACTCCTCATGTTATAATGAGCTTTTTGGGTTGAATTCCCCAGCTGCAAAGAGGAGATAACTCATGTGCTCATCTTCAGTTATGACCAAGCAAAACCATGACTGGGAGATTTTAGTCCTTACCATCATGAAATTACAGACTCACAGAATCACCTAGGTCGCAAGGGACCTTTAGGAACATCTAATCCGACCATTAAAAAAAACAACAAATGAACAAAAGAAACGAACAAAAAAATCCACTAAACCGTATTCCCAAATTGAAGTGTTGCTCCATCCAACAGTCTCGGTCCATTTGGAAGATGGGTTTCTTTTTGTTTAGTCTGCAAGTTTTTTTCACTGTGTTCAGATTAGTGATTTCAATACCCATCCTAAGGATCAGAAAGTGCCTCGTTCTGGAAGTTCATGAGCATGTTTGATCTCAGATCCTGGCAGAAGAGGCAGATTCAGAGAAAAGAGTTCCTTATCAGATGGATCTCATTTAAAATCACTGAAGAGCTTTTCCTCTTTGAAGGAAAGAGGAAATTAGGAAAACAAGAGCTTTTCCTAATTGGTGGATTTCCTCCTGCTCTAATTGTAAAATTAATTTCTCTGGAAATTTGCAGTTTGTTGACAAAGAGAAGCAAATCACTCTAGTTCAACAACAGCTCATTGTAAGGCAGAAAGTAATTTGACTTACACAAAGTGATGTTTGCAAATATGTTGTGCACATATATCATCAGGTTTGTTTAGAAATGCTTTAGAAGGATTAGGGCCAAAGTCTGCTGTGGTGATTTTGGTGGAAATCTGGATTAGTTTCATGGAAGCAGTAGAATTAATTCTGATCAATGTTGCTGGAAGGGAACAGTGTTTGGCTCTGAATCTACTAAATTGTTTTCTTTGCCACAGTGTGTGCTCCAGAGGCTCATTTATCTGGATTGCACAGAGTGATCCATTTTATAAACCACTTTATTGTGCTATTACCTTACAGCTGTGCTAATTTTTCCTGTGCTGGTGTCCTGCCATTGGGAAATCTGGCTGCTGGCCTTCAGGGATTTAAAAAAAAAAAAGGATTCCTCTTTTTAATTTTTTTAAGGGGTAGAGTAAGCAAGAAGCTCAGGTCAGATGCTGGGGTTTAGTACTTTGAATGTGGTTGCAAAGGGAAAACATGATGTGGCATCACATGACAGCTGTTGGAGCTGTCATGGAGCATTACAATACAGAATTTTCTTGGTTTGGAATTTTTAAATTGCCAAGAAATAACAATTAAGAGTTTCTTTTGAGGTTTTTAACACTGTTCTTCATTGTGGGTCTGTGAGCATACAAAATGTGTCAACCAGCATCATACCAATAAGACAATTTGCCTGCTTCAATATCGCAAGTGTGTGAAGGAGAATGATACGGGGTCTGTTCCAAGAAAGGAGACATGCTGCTGTATTTTAATGTCCTTTCTGCATGGAGGTTGGTGTTCCCCCCTAGCTGCAAATTATATGGAGATGAGGGAATTTTCAGCCCCTTGAACATCCCCCTGTTTGACATGCTCCTTCCCATTCTCTCGGTGATCTCCAACCGTTCATCTGCTATCAACCCTTCCCACTTCTGCCACCATTTTCCCTGTTCCTCTTCTTTCTCCAGTAAACCCAATGCTTTTCTCCTCTGGGGTCTCTTCAAAGTCCACAATGCTCCACTGCTCCTGACACCGACCTCCTTCTTCCCAACTATTGTTCCCACTTGCTACGTCTTTTGGTCTTTACAGGCAGAGGGGAAGATAAGGGTTAACTTCCCTGTGAACCTCTCCTTTCCTGCATTTTATTTTTTTTAATCAATGAGGCCAGAGAGGCTCTGTGGCTATTCTGGCTTAGATCAGTCCCTCAGCTTTACCCTCCCACTGGGGCAATTCTGTAGCTCTAATTTACTAATGAGGTTTTTCTTCTGGGAAAACAGTGGACAGTTCTATAATTCACAGATATGGGTCGTTAGCAAATTGGCAAGCAAATGGGCAATTCCTGGGCTGGAAATGGCTTTTCCATCACTTGTGCTTTGCAGAAGTGTCTGTGAGAGGCTGCAGTCATAAGTGCTGAAGAGCCATTGTGTTCTGGAGCTTTTTTGTTGAACATGGAGGAGGAAAAAATTGGCTTGAATTTTGGACAAGTGGGAAATTTCTCCATTTCCTCTTTTATCCTATAAAGAAATTTTTGTCTTGTATATGAGGAGGGAGAAGGACGAGAATAAATTGCACCTGTGAAGTTACCCTTGTTGAGCAAGACTGCTTTTTCCCAGTGGGAACATCTTTCCTTTAGTCTTTCTTCTTTGTCTTCTTTTTGTTTCATTGATATCAAATCTGTTCACCTAAATATATCCATTGATATTGGCATCATGGGAGAAGGATGCCAATGAACAGCTAGTGAAACCTTGAGGACCCCAGCAACATGCCCTAGGAGATCCTTACTTTGTCTAATTTGTGTTGGGTTTTGAGCACTTGGAAAATGCTTTTTTTTTTGTGAAAGACCCCAATTTGCTTGACTTGAAACCTCTTAATGGGTATGAATAGCACTTCTGCAAGGGCTGGGCTGGTCCTGCTATTGCAGAGAGAAGGGAAAAGACAAAGGGTTAGAGAGGATACTTGTGAGGCAAACCTCTACGAAGGGGTCAGAGGATAGGAGACCAAGGCAATGATAATACTGTTGTCTCCTTATCTCCCAAAGGTCCACAGAGGAGCTGTAGCCTCCTGGTCTTTTCTCAGCATCAGAGGTTGTTGAGAAGGTTGTTGGTGATGATAGAAATGCTTCACTGGTGGTAGCATGTCTGTCTTTTCACAATCCGACAGAGAGGCAGACAGTGGGGCCAAAGCTTTCCAGGTGCTCTGAGCATGCTGCTGCCTGAGGAACTGCACCACTCTGCATTGAACCCATGGAGACCTCTAGAGCTACTGTGTTCAGACCGATTGCTGAGGAATATCATATGTAGCTGGAGAGGATCCATCCAAGTGGCAGCAGGTCTGAATCTGTCCTCCCTTTCTTGGGCTTTGATGCCAAAGTGACTGAAAAAACAGTTGGGTAACTGGAATAGCAGATCTGAGTATGGCTCTGTCTCCTTCAGCATCCTTCAGCAAGTCATGCAATCCTGTCCGCTGAGCACTTTTTTTGTATAAACACACTGAAATCAATCAATAGGAGAGTAATTTATGGCTTGTCCTGAGTCCCACCCATAACATTAAACAGCCACCATTTCTTTAATTGTATTGGTTGCTCAAAATCCCCTTATTCCCTGGTTTTATCTTGAAAACCATATTGCATTGGAATCCAGAACCTTGTTTTGGGGTTGATTTCTGTCCTTATGAGAACATACAAGTGTGGAAGGAAATATAAAAATATAAATGGCCCCTGAAGGCTTTCAGGCTCAGTTCCCCCTGGAGTGCCTTGTGGCCTCAAAAGAGAAGGGAGAGCAGCTATTGTGAGTTTGTCCCACCCTGAATACCCTACAGCCTGCTGTGTCCTTGCTACAATCAGATCACTCTGATGGTCATTTTCGTGCTCCTAAGCCCATTTCTGTGGCCTTTGGTCTCCACAATAGGGATAAACTGGTTTCCAAGTAAAAAATTCAACACATTGCATCGACTTGCAGTAAACAACTCCCTGTGTTGGGAAAACCATCAGGCTGTACTAACAGTGGAAATATTCCTCTGCAAATAGGTTCTTGGGGAAAGTGGAACATTGGAGAAGCTCTTTTTCACTTTTTCTCTCTCTTTTCAAATTAGGGCTGTGAGCTGGCACTCAACTCCTGCTGTGAAATAAATAACACACAGAAAAGTAGCACCAGAACTCGGAGAGCTGCTGCCACTCCTCATGACCACATGCTGGAATATGTACATCAGTCCCCTGAATAAACCCTAAGGGTCAAAAAAACTAAAAATATTTCAAAAAATAATTAAAAAAAAAATATCACAATGGTCTTGGAAAACACCGTAGTTACATGGCAGGGGTCTGTCTCCAGTAAAGAGCAGAGGGGGAAAGGTATCATGGATTAATAGGGAGCAAAATGTTGTGTGCTGGGGCAGAAAAAAGCACCCCAAGCTTCTGACAAAGCAGCAGCAATTCCCATCAACTTATGGATCTGTCATGCTGCTTTGTCTCACCAGGAAGGGCTTCCTGGTGGGGTGTCTTCTTGTGAAGACTTTCTTTTCATGGAGAAGAGGTTTTGGTTTTGCCTACAGAGGGATAGAGTCCACATGTAACGCCCCCACCCTGATTTCAGTACCAGTGGTGGGAAGGGGACCCTTGATCAGGGAGTACAGTGACAGGACAAATGGTAATAGTTTGAAACTGAAAGAGGGACGATTTAGATTAGATACTAGAAAGAAATTCTTTCCTGTGAAGGTGGTGAGACACTGGAACAGGTTGCCCAGAGAAGCTGTGGATGCCCCATCCCTGGAGGAGTTCAAGACCAGGCTGGATGGGACTTTGAGCAACCTGGTTTCATGGGAGGTGCCACTGCCCGTGACAGGGGGTTGGAGCTAGATGTTCTTTAAGATCCTTTCCAACTCTAACCATTCTATAACTCTATGATTCTATGAACTGTGTCTCCAAAGGCACTTTTCATGGAGCCAAAACTGGCTTCAACAGCTCTCATTTTGCTGCTGGTTGCTATTCCCTTCCCTTGGCTTTCTGATCCCCCTTCCACAGCTTTAAAAACTTATCTTTTTTTTTTTTTTTTTTTTTTGACAAGGCTATTTTTAACTTGGATCAATTCACAGTTTCAGCATAGGACCCCCAGCTTACTCCTGGGAATGACTCAAAGGAGTAGTGTGCATCCAGCTGGCGAATGTCCATTGGGGTAGGGAAAAGGTAGGGAGAGAGTAGTTACATCCTCTTTGCCAACAAAAATATGGCTGGTATTTTACCACCAGCTGAGGGAATGTGGCTGATGTCAAGAAATCACTTTTCTCTTCTTGGGAGAGGCTGTTTAGGATCCAGGGAAATGGGTATATGGGAGAGGGAAGAGAGTCAACCCCTTTTCAACATTAATAAATTGCAGCGTTAGCTTACTGAACGGGATCAAACACAGCCCAAAGGCCTTTGCAAAGCTGGCTTTGTGAACAGATGAAGCCCTGAGTTAGTCCTGGCCCACAGTAACTTTCTTAAGCATTTTGCAGCCTGTCCTGAAACACCCCAAAGATGGATTCACCCATTCTGTGAATGCCAGCTGCAGACCAAGGGGAGCTGTAAGAGCCCATGTTGGGAGATGCCTTTGATTTTGTTTGGGATGCATCATTTATCTCCTTCATCTTTTTAATTTCATGCTTCTCTTGCTGATATTGAGAGGGATCCAGAATGGAGGTGTCTTTGACATTTTGCATGCATTTACTTAAATTCAGTTTTCCCATTTCATTTGATTGACTCTGTTTGTGTTTGTTTTATTCAGTTGGTGATGGGTAGGATCATGCATGTCTGAAAGACTCTGTAATTGCATTGCCTGTCTTCTGATAGTGCAATTAATCAGGCATATTAATCATTACTACTTTCCAATTATTGCCTTCCATGTAGATATATAGTCATGAAAATTCAAGCATAGACCTAAATTTTTACAGACTTATTCCTATTAATAACAACTATAGATGTGGTGACTTCCTCCCTAACCTCTGGGTACCTTCTGTGATGAGTTATTTATGCTAGCTTGATTTGATTTGAAGACCTTGGTCATTTACATGGTTTAATTAATGGAAGTTATTTCCCTGAAGCTTGAAGTCTTACATTTGATGTATTTCCTGAGAATAACAATCTGTTTGTAGGTGCTCTGGACAGACTATTTTGTGATATTTCTCTCATTGCGTTACCTCCTAATAGTCTACAAAAAGGCTGTTAAAAGTCTTTAAGTTGCTTATTGAGAGGAATCTTGAGTAATATACGGCTTGATTAATGTATGACTACAGAGATGGCAACCCACAGGTGGATTATAAACCTGTCAAAAGGCACTTTCGCTTTTAGTTATGTTCTTTGGCAGGAAATAAATGTCGTTCCTCTATGAGCTCTATTATCTTAAGCACATCCATGCGTCATCCGCCAGGAATAGTTAAGATTTATTGCCCAGCATTTGGCCATTGTGATACCTGAAGGAGTTTCCTGTTGCTACGACATTGCTAGGTGGGAGAAGGGGTTCCTGAGATGAGCAATATCTACGGAGAAAGGAATTCACTGGGAATTCAGCATTGTGAAGCTGAAATTTTGCCAAATGTTGTTTAGTGAGTGAGATTTTGGCATCTTTGACACCCTGAGATCCTCCATGGTGTTGCCCCGAAGCAGGAAAGCTCATATAGTGTTACAGCAGACCTAGAGTCCACTCTTGCTACAGTGCTGGGTCTTTTACAGTCCTGAAATGCATGACTGGGGACTATCTGTGTAAGCCTTTGTGTGAACACAATTTTTTTTTCCTTTGGCTTCAGTATTATAAGGTCAGGACTCGACTTACTGGGTGTTCGACTTGACCACTGAAGGTCCATGATGTATCTTCATAAGCAGGTTGTTTGGAACAGGAGAGTTTTCAACGAAGGACATTTCCAAAGCACTGAGCAACTGACTCCTGATAGATGAAAGTGGGAATGATTGTAAGCAGCTCATTGCACTAATTATGCAAATGATTGTATTTACACTGATAGGAACTCAAGGAGACTGTTCAGCTCAGACTGGATGCATGCAGGTGTAACTACAAAAAGAAACTTAGTCCATCACCTGTCCAGGTTCAGACCCCCAGTAACCCATGGCTGACTATAGATCATGTAGTAAAAGCCTGTCTTCAAGGACAGAAACTTCTTTCAAAGTTTTTACAGAGGGACATGTGCATGGAAAGACCTATATTACAGCTGTCACTGGGTACAGAAGCTCTTTCCCTCCTTGCTACCCATTTTATTACCAACAGACCTCATTTCCCTAATTTAATTAGCTAGCAAAAGACCATTTACATTCATTAAATAAATCAGCATTCTGGTTCATTGTGAAGCTAATGATCCAGTCTTTAATTCACGCCGTTACAAGGAACTTGATAAACAAAAGTAGCTGCTGCCAGCAAGTGCCTGCCCTGGTGAAACTCAGCTTTGCCAGTTCCATCCATTCAATGTCACATGGCTCTGTGCCCCCTGCCCTGTCCCTTTCATACCTGGGGGCTGCAGAGTTCAATGAAAGTTGTGTGTGGTCCCCGTTGTCTCCCTCTTCTAATGGCATAGTGAGTCCCTGCTCTGTGTAGTATGTTCCTGCTTATCCACAGTGTTGTAGGTGGTGTACTTCAAAAAGCTTACTATTTAGCTCAAAATTAAGTATTTGGTTTTTTGCAGATTTGTAGTCTGCTGGTTTGATCTTGGGTATTGTGAAGGTGGGAGGTTTCAGAGAGTTTCCAGGAATTGAGAATTGTCCACAGAATCATCCACAAAAGTGGCTGAAATGAGTAGGAAGTGGACAACTAAGCAACTTAGTGGTGTATGATCCAGGGTGGAGGTCCAGGGGTGAGAAAAAGGGAGCAGGTGGTCCTTCTGCATGGAGTAGACAATGTGGTAGGCTTTGGCTCTTCATGAAGAGGAGGGGTGAGAGGACTGTGATCCCAGTGTTGATCTGGCATTGAACACTGAAATGAACTTCAACGTCATGCCACATAGGGACTCTCTTAAGGAGATGAGTCTCATTTTCTCAGCACCATGGTGACACAAGGGGTTCCTCTTGAGAAACTATGAGGATCTGACCAGAGTCTCATCTCTCTCTTTTTGCACCAGTAATGCTGGTGTCGCTGGAGTCACTCCAAGTTCAGACCAGAATAATCCAAGCTAACAGAGGATTCTGCTTCCATCCCCTCGAGGGTAAGCATCCAGAGATGGATGAGTCTAGATGAATCACTTCCTGCTCAATTTTTTTCAGGCATCAGAGAGTCATGCTTTGAAGTCTGAAATCCCAGCTTCATCTGTCTTCCCCTGGGAGTAGCAAGATACCAGGATGGAATTTGGCTTTCCTGTCACTGCTGGAATGTTCTGCTGACAGCTCTGTAGACCTTGACCGCATTGACCTCCTGCAGCCCTGTTATTAATTTATTTAAATCCTAGCAAGGGGTGTATAATTTTGCAGACTAGTCCAGGTTTCTTAGCAGCTGCTTCTGATGGGTTTGTGTCAAACAATTTGGAGATAAGCTAGCCAGCTGGGGTCCAAGTTCATCCTACCTATCATGGTTTTCTACCTGAAGTATCTGAGCTAGGAGCCTTTTCAAACTGATATAAACTGCTTCAACCTTCAGAGAGGGACTGAATCTAGTTAAGATTCAGGACTGTAACCTTGGGCCTTTACTGCAGTTTGGTCACTCTCTCTACAGGCAAATAACTTCTTAATGAATTCCAGATGATAAACTATACAACAGAAAGCTGAAAAAGACATAAGTTTAACTGCAGCATTGTTCCAAACCATGTTCCAAACTATTATCTTTTTCATATTTCTAAACCAATACCCCTGCTGTTTCCTGAAAGTCTTCCTTTTTTTGATCCATCATTAAAAACAAAGCCTATCTACATCTGCACACAGAATAATTGGAAAGGAGAATTAGACTGAAAGGTAATAGCTTTCTAAGCATTCACAGGAAATGAAGATCTGTAGAAATGAAAAATACTGGAATAGAATATAACCTTGTCTTTGGAAGTCACTAGTTAAAGTGTCTGATGCTGCTTTTCTAGTGGGTGCAATGAGAAAGGCAGGTTGATTCAAACCACCCTAATGTATGTGTCCAAAGTGGACTGGCTGAATTTCCCTCTGAAAATCTCTTTGCTTTGCCTATAGAGAGAATACTTAAACTAAATGCTGATCTTTTTTAAGTGTGTAGATTTAGGTGATGTGAATCATATCTGCAGTCTTGAGAGGCATGCTCTGACATGCTCTGGGTGGTCCTGCATTGGCAGGGGAGTTGGACTAGATGATCTCTATGGTCCCTTCCAACTCCAAAAATTTCAGTGATATTCAGTGATATTCAGTGATATCCTGGCATCCATTCAAATAACCAATAGAGACTGCAGAAAACAAGGAGAAATCTGCAGGTTCATTGGCCAAGCCCCTTCCTCTGAGTCCTGCAAAAAGAGAAAACCTTCCCAGGAACATTTCTGCTGGAAACTTAGTACATTAGTTTTGTAGACTCAGGTCATGAACACAGTCACCTAAGATTCAGCCTGCGCAGAGAGAGAGAAACCTCTTCAGAGCACAGTTCAAAGCAGGAACATGAGCTGGCTTGACAATAGTTGTACTGAATAGGGCTGTCATGATAGGCATTAATCTTAGCTTGTTAGGATGGGAGCAGTGTCTTCCTTCAAGTCCACCCACCACAGCGAACGTCAGGGCTGCTGCCAGAACCAGCCAGGAATCTTGAACAGGCAACAGCCTCCCTTGAGCAAAGGTGTAATCACCTTTCAGTAATAAAGCCCAGCTTTAGTACATTTTTGTAGCTTTGGCTTCAAAAACAATTTGGGTTGAAAACAGAAGGCAAAGGAAAATTTTGTTGACAAAACAGGCTAAAATCAATGAAGCCACTTTTGACTTACAAGATGTTAAAACATGAACCCTGAAATGAAATTTGGTATGTTTTTGCCCAGTATGCTTTTGTTTCCTCTCCCCATGATATTGCGTCACAGCGAAGCGTACTCCTTGGGGTTTAATGAGAACAATGTGTTTCTTTTCCTGAGGTGGTAGGTTATTCTTACTTATTTGGATAAATGCTTGTGTTTTGTGAAGGACCTCCCAGTAAGTGTGTGGATATTGTTGTTGCTTAGCATAATGAACTGGACTTGGAAGCAAAATGGTTTGGGTTTGAAAGAGGGGTTGTGTTGCAGCTGATGCAAAGTCTCAAAAACAAATTACAGCTGTTGATAAGGTGCAGTAAAGGCTGGAGGACATTTCTCTCCTCCTTAACAAGGGCACAAACCCCATGCTGGCATCCTTAGCTATGCCTAAATATGCAGGATATTAATATTATATTATATTAATATTCTATATAAACTTAGGGCACCCAGTAGAGAACCAACTTGCCTGAGTGGGTGGCCTTCTGGTGAAATGGAAGGGCATTAGATATTTTCCATTCATCTGTAGTCATGTATATTAATTAGAATCATAGAATCATATGGGGTTGGAAGGGACCTCTGGAGATCATCCAGTCCAACTCCATCACTAGAGCAGGTCTACCTAGAGCATGTTGCTCAGGAACTTGTTCAGACGGGTTTTGAATGTCTCCAGTGAAGGAGACTTCACACCTCTCTGGGCAGCCTCTTCCAGGGCTCTGCCACTCTCACAGGAAAGATCCTCCTCATGTTTAGGTGGAACTTCTTCTATTCAAGTTTGTTCCCATTTCCTCTTGTCCTGTCACTGGGCACCACTGAGAAAAGACCAGCCCCATCCTCCTGACACCCTGCCTTTAAGTATTTGTAGGCATTGATCAGATCCCCTCTAAGTCTTCTCTTTTCAAAACTAAAAAGACCCATTAGGGAGGTGTTCACTGCAAAACACAATCTCATGGTAAGATATTAAGAAGACACGGTTCCTCTGAAAGACACACAGCAGTTTCTCCCTTGCTATGCTAAGCTTCCCTACCACTTCAGTCCTTTGCAACTTCAGAGCTTGAGCTTGAAGTTAAGGACTAACTTCCCCCTTCACTCATTACAGGGGTCAGAAATAGGACTATAGGGAGCGTGGCCAGCAGGGTGAGGGAGGTGATTCTGCACCTCTACTCTGCTCTGGTGAGACCCCACCTGCAGTGCTGCCTCCAGACTTAGAGTCCTCAGCACAAGAAGGACGTGGACCTGTTGGAGGAGGCCCAGAGGAGATGATGAAGATGTTCCGAGGACTGGAGCCCCTCTGCTGTGAGGACAGGCTGACAGAGTTGGGGATGTTCAGCCTGGAAAAGAGAAGGCTCCAGGAAGACCTTATATCAGTCTTCCAGTATTTGAAGGGGGTTTACAAGAAAGCTGGAGAGGGATATTTTAGCAGGGTCCGTAGTGATAGGACAGGGGATAATGGCTTCAAACTGGAAGAAGGGAAATTTCAATTAGATATTAGAAAGAAATTCTTTCCAGTGAGACTGGTGAGACACTGGCCTAGGTTGCCCAGAGAAGCTGTGGCTGCCCCATCCCTGGAAGTGCTAAGGCCAGGCTGGATGGGGCTTTGAGCAACCTGGTCTAGTGGAGGTGTCCCTGCCCAAGGCAGTGGGGTTGGAACTGGATGATCTTTCAGGCCCCTTCCAACCTAAATCATTGTATGATTCTATGACTTCTTAAGATGTGACTGTAAAATCTGCATCACAGGGCAAGATTTGGGATGGTTAGCCACCCTCAGCTCACACTCAACAGGGAGACATCCAGGAGTGCTGCTCACTCATTCTACCCAGCTCCTTTTGAATACAGCCTTGCACACAACACGCCAACGTGCATTCAGCTCCAATCCTTGCTTCCAAAGTTAATTACCTTTCTCCCCTTAAAGAGAATTCCTGCACTGTTGACATTCATCATCCGTGTGTCAATCTTGCCGTGTGAAGATGTATTGTGCTGTGTACACCGTGCAGAGCCGGGAGTGTCCCAGTGGCGTTTTCTGAAAGTCATTTTGAGTAATCATCCCTGGAGGGTCCCTTAAGCACATTCAGCTCTACATCAAGTAGCATCACCTCTGCCTCATTAGCATTCTGCGAAGTCGTGCTCCCTTCCCCCTCCTGCCATTTCTGTTCTTCACTGAAAGACAGACAGAAAGACAGTCTTTCCTCTCCTCAAATAGCTCCACTGCTGCCTCGTCCATCTTGGCACCTAAATCAGAACTGCCCATGTGCTTGCTGCATGCTATTATTTTTCACTCTGTCCCACCCCCTGCTCCTTTGGTGCCCTTCACAGGAGCTCATGATAGCAGCCTTCTCCTCTGCAGCTCCGACCATCCATTTATCTCCATGTTACCAAATTGTTTGAGCAGCCAAGACTATTTCTGCACTGACTTAGGGGCTAGGAAACATTTCCAGAGGCCTTACTCTGCTCACCCTATTCACAGAATCTCACAGAATCTTCATGGTTGGAAGGGACCTTTGAGATCATTGAGTCCAAAACCCCCAAAACCAAGACAAACCAACCCACAGACACAAACAAACAATCTTGGGCACTAGAGCATGCCCTGAAGTACTATGTCTACATGTTTCTTAAATACCTCCAGGCACGTTGACTCCACCACTTCCCTGGGCAGGCTGTTCCAGTGCCTGACCACTCTCTCAGTAAAGTAATTCTTCCTAATATCTAATCTAAACCTCCCCTGCAACTTCAGACCATTTCCTCTGGTCCTGTCAGTATTCCCTTGGAAGAAGAAGCCCACACCCACCTCTCTACAACCTCCTTTCAGGTAGTTGTAGAGGGCAATGAGGTCTCCCCTCAGCCCCCTCTTCTCCAAACTAAGAATTCCCCTTCCCATGTACATCATTGCAAAACTTTCTTTAGATCCAGGGCTTGGAAGTGCACAGATATGGCTTAAAGGTGGCACAGGTCTCGAGTGGAATCCTTCCAAACTTTCTTCTTGTGTAGATCTTGGAGCTCTCTGATCCTCCCTCCTCTCCTGCTGGGTCCCTAAGTTGGTGAAGGGCTCTGCATCAATACTGCAGATGCTCCAGGCATGGCTGCATGATGGAGAAGATACAGGACCTGTGATTTACCACCTTTTTTCTCATGGAACAGCTGTGTGAAAAGCCACTGATTGAGTCTTTAGCTGCAAGGTATGGTGTCTTTGATGGCTTTTCTGCTCTCCCTCCTTCTGCTGCCTCTTCCTCCTGCTGTCAGGCTGCTGCATGCCATCTCTTCTCCCCTGCCAGCACAGTTGCTCTGCTGAGAGCTGGTCTGGGGAATGGATCCAGCTTAAAAGCGACACAGTCAAAGAATATTTCACGGGGGGGTAGGGGGTGGGGTGTAGTAGGTTGCTTTCCTGATTCTTTTTATCCTACCATAACTCACAGCTTTGTGGCACTACACCACGATATGGCAGGAACACTTGGGAGAGGGTAAAGGACAAGGACTGGGAGACAGTTGTTTAAGCTGATGTTGCTGCAAAAGAAAGCGTATCAAGAAACCACAGACTGAGGTGCAAGGCCTCTATGTGAAATAACAGAGGGATAGTGTCACGTTCCTTTAAATCCCCCAAGGAATCTGACTTACTGGACAGAGATCCTTTCTGCAAGGAAAAAAACCCCAAACAAATAGCCCTTTATAAATCAAGAAATGCTTATTATCTCCTTCACCCTCTACTCCTTTCTGTGCCTCTTCCTTTCAAAGTTAGAGTCATGAGGATATACAGAGATGCAGAATCATGCAATAAATAAATTAGTGCCCTGGAGCTCAATTCTGATTGCAAATATTTTAGATCTGCATGGGTTTGTGGAGACACTGTAAGATGCATAGCAGAATAAAAGCCTGGCAGGAATCCGTAGCTCCAGACCTCTGCTGAAAGCTGTTCAAATACCTCTTTAAAGAAAAAGAAAATCATGGCAAAGGCTGAAAACAGCAAGGCTTTTTCCCCCTTTCGCCCCTCGTTTCTCAGTTCAGCATGTCCCAGTGACGTTTCCCCAGGTTTTAGGGTGGATGCTTTGAAAACCTGCCAGAATCACGTTGTTTGTTCTTGATGTTAGAGCCACCAACTCCACCACCTGAAAGAAGCCCTTATCACAGAGAAAACTGGGTCTTGCACCCTATGGCATGTGGGGAAGAAAGGCGCAGAGATAGTTTTTCTAAGTGTCTGCTGTTCACATTAGTTTCTGAGGCAGCTGAAAAATTTAGCACTGAGACTTTTTGGAAAACATCTTCACTTCTCATTCACTGGCATGGTCCTCCCTGGGCTATTTCTTTTGCCACTAAAAGCAGCTCAGATTCCTGAGGCATGTGGGCTGGGACCTCAGACATACTTGACTTTTTCTGGAAGTATTTAAGAAACATGTATACGTGGCTCTTAGGGACACTGTTTAGTGGTGGATGTGGTAGTGTTAGATTAATGGTTGGACTAGATGATCTTAAGGGTCTTTTCCAGACTAAATGATTCTATGATTCTGTAGTTAATGGAGAGAAATAGGTGGCTCCAGAAACAAAACAGGCCCTGATAAGATCCAAATCAACTTTCAGAAGTGTATCTGAGCTGCCACAGGCTGTAGCATGACCTTGACTGATTTGGTTCCCCATGTAGGACTTTGGTCTGGTGTCAAATGTTGGATGGGCTCTCCAGACGTAATGCTGATGCCTTTATGGAGGCTGAGGCAGAGAAAATTTGAGAATCAGCTCACTGGGGACTGTGTCACTTCTCAATAATAGATAGTGTTTGTCACTTCTCTTCTGCTTTCTTTCTCCAACTCCTGCATCTGATTTCTCTTATACTCCCCCTGATCTCCAGTTCCTACCACCTCCTGCACCAGTTCCTGTCTCCTGTTGTGTGTTGACATGGGAAGCTCCTAGGGATGTTGGACCATCCAGTTGATGTTGCTACCACGCTACTGGTGTCTGAGCCAGGTAGCCTTATCCTAGTTCTGGTGACAACCATAGTTGCACCTTCAGACCATAGTATAAACTCTTTGCCCGCTGGCAGGAGCTGGACTTCAAAATGCTTTATGTGAAAGAGCCGCCAAGGAATATGAATATCAGGTATTGCAAGACCTTGGAAAATGTTTCCAAGTGAAACACAAAGTAAGTAGCTGGGTGTCAAAAATTTATCCTTCCTAAATGTGAAAATAAGGGCCAATGTGATGGGGATGTGTCTGAGCAGCAAGCAAGGAGGCCAGGCTCCTGTTAGCTTGCACCTGGGAGCTGCAGTGTGACCATGAGTGTGGTGCTAGAATGAGGAACCACTGAAAGGCCAAACCCTTTTCGTAGAATCATAGAATCTTCTAGGTTGGAAGGGACCTTCAACATCATCTTGTCCAATCATCAACCTAACTCTGACAAAAATAAACACCCACACAACAAACAAAATGCAAAACCATCACTAAAACACGTCTCCCAGCACCAAGTCAATCTGTCTTTTGAACACCTCCAGGGAAGGTGCCTCAACCACCACCCTGGGCAGCCCATTCCAATGTCTGCTAACCCTTTCAGTGAAAATTTTTTTTCCTAATATCCAGCCTGAACCTTCCTGCTCACTAATACGAGTCTGCAGCAACATAAATGTGGCAAGCAAACGTCTCTGATTTAATCTTCTGGTTTCAGGGCAGACTTAATCCAACATCAGTCTAATTGTGTTGCCCTGTGGTTTACTGAACCAGTCTGATCTTGTTCCCTGTGGTTAGTACTAGCTGCTAAGACTTTTTGCCTCTAATTCTTCTTTTGACATCTCTTGTTGTCCCAGCTTAGGCTAAAGGGCTTAGCTTCTCAAACATGCAACTTGGGCAACTCTAAAGCATCCTAAGACCTAAATAAGCAATATTTAAGTACACTAAGTTTAATGCACATTTTTAGTTTAATACCCTTAGGGGTATAAGCAGGCTTTCTAGTCTGTATTTATACAGTATCTTACCCAGAAAGGTCTTAGTTCATGGCTGGGGATCATTACGCATTGCTAAAGAGACCACAACTTGACAGTCTGTGTTCTTTTATCTGTCTTTAACAAACACAGTTCAGCTGCAGACCTTTCATGGAGTGGGCAGGAGCTCACTCAACTCCACTTACCTGGGTGGAGGGGTCCCTAATCCAGGGTACCCAACCACTGCAGCAGCAGATCACCTTGGGAAACTTTCTCTAAGTAATGTGTGCCACTGTTCTGCTGGGAGACCTTGAAAATCCTTCACTCTTAAGTGCCCTTACCACAACTTTCAGGGAAACGGGTCCAGAGAGGTAGTGTTGGTGCATCACAGCATCCACAGTACCGGACCACGCTGTCAGTGTGTCAGCAAAGCCTTTCTCCGTGGCATCTTCTGAGCATCTGCTGCACTGAGCACAAAACCCTCCCTATGGGACAGACCGTGGGGGCTGGGAGCTTCCTTCCCCCCTCTTCCCCAAGTCCTTCCACTTAATTTGTGTCATTTTGTTCAGATGCAGCTGGAAAGAATTAAAATGTCAGCCAGGCACAATTGCCTCCATTGAGATGAAAAGCTGCTGGAAAAAAACAATGCTAACAAGCATGGCAAAGAGAAAAAGGGAAAGCCTGGTGCTGTTTAGCTGGTAATAATTAGCCCCAGAAATGGAAAAAAGGCAAGATCCACTGTGGCTCCCGTTCAGTTCAGGGGAGGTGCGGTTAGGACCAGGTCGATGAGCTCAGTTTAACTGCTACTAACCTGTTACCGGATGGAGTGTGGTCTTCAGGAGGTGCCTGACTTGCAAAAACATGTGGCAAACTGGCTGCAGAGAGCAAGGACAGGCAGAGATGCTCCTAAAATCTGTCTGTTATGGGATCTGAGTAGCTAGGGTTACTTGGTGACTGGTGGTTCTGGTGATGGAAGGCTTAGGAGATCTTTTGGATATTCATGTTATCCAAACTGGAGTGATAAAAGAAGAAGTTTTCAACTGTTTAAGCCAAATGACTTTGTGAAGTCGGGACACATCCCACCACAGCCCAGGACACTACAGGTAAAGAATAATAGATTCAAGGAAATCACTAAACTTCTTTACTAGGAGAAGAGATAAGATGTGAGACTTTTGAATCAGGAACATGCAACAGCCCTGCCTCAAAGACTCAGTAGCCTACTCGTTAGCCTTGGATAAACATAAAAAATTGGACCAGAAAGGTCCTTCAGGGTTGTAATTCCTTCTGTTCCTCAGAGTTTATGAGGGCTGAGTTCTTGCAAGCAATGTGGAGGATGATTGAGGTCCACTAGCCCCTCGTTCTTCCATCTCTTTCCAAATCTTCCTTTTTTTCCGGACCATGTGAGGACAATACAGACCTATTGTGCATCCCGTCTCAATTTGTAGCAGGAACGGTAGCCAACTGCATTCTTCCTTTTCTTCTTCACCACTTCCCAAAGCAGTTTCAGCAAAGCACACATTCTATAACACAACCTCCTTAGATGAGAGCCTGGTGTCAGCTCTTCTATACTATGGGTGCATTGGTAAATATGGGAATAGAGAGTGTTGGGAGGGCAGTAAAATCCAAATCATAGAATGGTTTGTGTTAGACGGGACCTTAAATACCCTCTAGTTCCAACCCTCTGCCATGGGCAGGGACACCTCCCACTACACCAGGTGGCTCTGTCCAGCCTGTCCTTGAACACCTCCAGTCACAGGGCATCCACAGCTTCTCACACTAGAAGTTCTTATGAATTGGAGACTGACTGTCTCTTGCCTACCTAGATCTTAAAATCTGTGATGACTTCATGATTTGTTCCAGATCTTTCTTGTTTATTTGCCTTGGGATAGGTTGATGTTTACCTCTGACACTGCAATGTGGCTCTGGTGACTCAGTTTGCATCCACCATCAGGTCTAATGTTTGATGTGCCTGAGAATTCCTCTGGTTTTTTTCAAGCTAAAGCAGTTGGCCTAATAAAAGGTATGTTCCCTCCCTACAAATCTCGCTTAAGCTCAGCCCTGAAGTCTTTCAGGCAATATTATCCGGTATCAATGCTGTATACACAGATTATTGCTTCTAGAAGGAGCAAGATAGGAACTGGGCATGTTAAAGACCAGATAACGGGGAATGACAGGACATCTTGGAAATAGTTTTTAAGGTGGAACTCATAGCAGAAAAAAGATAACAGCCTAAAGGAAAATGTGAACTAGTTGTACATGGTTGAAAACAAGGGGTCTTAAGATTATTTTTACATTTTTTTCCTGGCCAGATGCCTAGGAGTTCCTCTGTAGCAAAAGCCAAGGCAGAGCAGTGAAAGACTGTTGCTGACCAAAGGAATATGACTGCACCAGATGCACCATGAAATCTGAAGTCTTTCTGGTTTGTTTTTTTTTTTCTTTTTAAATAAAAAACCTGCTCCAAACATGTCAGGCTGAGTTCATACTGAAGTACTAACATGTGGTGCCTTTCATTGCTTTTTAAGATAAGGGCTGCCCTTCTATGTCCTATCTAGTTCAGTAGCTGTGCCAAGTGCCACCCAACTGAAACAAGGTCCAGCATTTCTGACATGTGTGTGTACGTGCCCTCTCTTTTAATGCAAGCAACACACACACACACACACACACACACACAATTTGGTGGGACAGAGAGCTGCTATCTGTCTTGATGTGTGTTTTCAAGGGGGAGGCAAGGGAAGAGAATGGGTACTCAGACAAAGCCAATTCTTACAGTCCAATGGTCCGGTCAGGCCATTGTTCTGGTTAATCCCATCTTCTTAGGTAGCCACTGCTCATTGGGAAGATGACACTCTTCCCAGGATGCAGCCGGTGAGCTGTGCAATACCCTCAACCGTGTGAAAACGGCTTTCTCACCCTCCCATGTAAACATCTTATGCTCTCTGAAGCATAATGTTAGATTACCTGAATAATATTGTCTTCCTGCTTCTTTTGCTTAAGTCTTTTCTTTGGGTGGAGATTTCTCCAGTGAGTCACTGAAGTGGAAAACACTCCTTGATGGCCCTTGTTGTAGTGACTTTCACGAAAAACACCCTCTCCCCTTTCACTGTTTTATCTCTTTCTACAGAACCAAGGGTTAAAAATGAGAGCATATGGTCATGGCTTGTTTTGCAAGTGTGAGACATGGTCCCAAAGGGGACCTTTCTCCTCTGCCTGGCAGTGAGATTGCTTGTACAAATTTAGGGAGTGTGTGAAAGAGGAAACAGCCACGTAAGAGATCTCATATGTAGGAGATCAAGGAGGATGCTATCTGCTACTGTGCTAGTTTGAATTGTGCTGCAGTTAGGTCATGCTCAGGAGTGCTTTCCTATGCTCGCCTTGGACAGGCAGCATGTCCACACAGCAGCATGGAGCTCCTCTGGACTCTCACAGAATCACAGAATGATATGGGGGTGGAAGGGACCTCTGGAGATCATCTAGTCCAACTCCCTGCCAGAGCAGGTCCACCCAGAGCAGGTTGCATAGGAACATGTCCAGGACGGTTTTGAATGTCTCCAGAGAAGACTCCACCACCTCTCTGGGAAGCCTCTTCCAGGGCTTTGCCACCCTCACAGTAAAGAAGTTCCTCCTCATGTTTAGGTGGAACTTCTTATACTCAAGTTTGTGCCCATTTCCTCTTGGGCAGAGGATGCTGGTTTCTATCCAGGAAGGGGTGAGTGAAACAGTTCAGCCAAGGGACACAGGGAATCGTTCCTGATAACTGAAGACAACAAAAACCTCCACAACCTGCGCTGCAAATCTAGTTAGGAAAGTGGTATGTGTTGCTGCAGTGACACCACTTTTACTGGTGAAACATCTTGAGAACCTTTGTATCAAGCCTGGGACCCTAATTGAAGAAGTTGGGCTTGCCAACTGCTAAGCCACCATCTGAGCTTGAATACCAGCCTCTGAGGTTTAGTGGTGCCATTGCAACAAGCTTTATGAAAAACAGTTCTTTATTTCAGATGTTATACACTCTACACTGGAGAAATTTAAACCTGTAATAGAATTTAGGTGCCTGTTTTCTAGTCTAGTTCCCATCTCTATCTTAAAAAACTCAGTCCTTCAGTCTTTTCTCTGTGGGTAGAAGTCCTACACCCAGAGATGGTATGTCCCCATGTCTTGCCTTGGGTTCACTCAATGGTAGCTGTGCCCTGCCAAACTTATAGCAGACAGGACAACCTGCTAAGAGTTTTAATGAAGGTTTTGTCCTGATTTCAGTCACTGTTTAACACAGTTTGCAGCTTGGTCCAGAGGTTTGGCCCAGAGCTGTTACCATATCCAGGCAGCTTCAGAGAAGGGCCTCCAAATGGAGCTGATGCTCTCCCAAGACCAGCACAAGAAACAGGGACAATATCTTATAGCAACCTTCATGTCCCTAAAAGGGGAAGTTGGGGAGGGACTCTTTATGAGGGAGTGGAGTGATAGGATTAGAGGTAATGGTTTTAAATTGAAAGAGGGGAGATTTAGATTAGATATCAGGAAGAAATTCTTTGCTGTGAGACTGGTGAGACCCCAGCCCAGATTGCCCAGAGCAGCTGTGGCTGCCTCATCCCTAGAGGTGTTCAAGGCCAGGGTAGATGGGGCTTTGATAAACCTGGTCTAGTGGGAGGTGTCCCTGCCCATGGCAGTGGGGTTGGAACTGGATGATCTTTAAGACCACTTCCAGCTCTCACTATTCTATGATTTTATTCTATGATTCTATGATCTGTGCCTGGCCTTTGCCTTCCCAAAAGAGCATGATATCACATCCCCTTGCAGCTAAGAGCCCAGGGATGCTGGGAAGAGATTTTTTCCAGATGGTGTCCTGGCTCTGCAGTTGTGCTCCTTCAGAGGACTGCTTCTCCTCCTTGGTGCCACCGTCTGCTTCCAGCCTTCATGAATCCCTGCAGGGGCCTCAGGAAGAGGAATTACCCCTCTGTTAGCATGGTGTACATCCCAGGTGTACATCATCAGGGGGCTCATCAGGTGAGGAAGGCTTTGCTATCAAGGTGGTTTCTTTCCCAGCTCTGCCAAATTGCCCCAGGGTGCCTCATTAAGCCCATTGCTCCCTCACTGCAATGGACCTTGTTTCTTCTTTTAATGCACAGGTTGACAGGCCTGGAAATATCAAACTCGGCAGCTTTGCACCCTGCTCAGATCTGAAGCGCCGTGCGTCGGAGCTAATTAGCTGGATTTCAAATCAGAAGGGTAACTATTCTGCCTATTCTGACAGCCCTGTTTCATCAGGACCTCCCAGGAAGATTGTCTTAAAGTTCCTCCCTTCCCAAGCTTGAACTGAAGTCACAGGAAACTATTCTCTTTTCTCAGGGTGGGGTGGGGAGGGAAACAAGCATTAGATATTTGATTATTTTTTTCTTTGTCCCATAAAATACACTTCATACTTCCTTTCAGTCAAGTAAAGATCATTTAACACCTATCAACCATCTCAGTTTCAAGAAGCACTGGGGAGAGACGTGTTTGCTTTTGTGGGAATCTTCCTGCACCACCACCTCCTATCCCATGAAAATCACCATCAGCACAGGAGGTGCCTTGGAAGAAGACTGTGCTTTTTTCTTTTTTGCATATTATGAGACAATTCTCCTCTGCCTGCTGCTCTGCCTCTGGGAGGCCACCACAGTGCTCAGACACCTACAGGACCAAAGGTTTTCAGGATGGAAGAAGGGATTCTGAGCATCCAACTGGATTTTCCAAATTATGTCCGATGCTCCCCATCTTCAGCCTTAAACTTTGCTACAGCCAGGTCACAGCTGAAGTCAAGAGCTGAATTCACAGCTTTTGTCTCCTTATGTGCCAGACAACATCAGATCAGCGGTGATTTTGGGCTGCTCAGCTTTATACTGTTGGAAGAGACCTACATTTTAAAGGCAGGTGCTTGAAGCTTTTTGCAGACCAGGCATTCATGGAGGGCACATCAAAATCTCTACCCCTCCATAACCTGCTCTGATGTGCTACAGAAATCCCCTAAAAGCTTCTTCTGTGAATTTGAGCCCACCTGGAGTTGCTATTCCTGCCTCAAGCCATTCAACCATTCTTCTGCCTTCATCTCTGGACCTTTAATCACCTCTACAGTGGATGCTGGGTTCCTACACAATACGTTGCTATGGGCAATTGGCAGACTTGGGAGTCACTACAATAAATTCCCACCTGAGTCCTCTGGCACCAATTCAGCCAGGCACTTTCTTCTTTATTTCCCTCTTTCACACCCCCAATTAAAAGTAATATGTAATTAAGTTGCCTTTATACTTGTGTTGGTGGGCACGTCAAATGGTTGCACAATACCAGCTCTTGCAAAACCCAACACAAAGAGTCCCACACGAACTGGCTGCCCTCCGTCACTTCACTACAAAGTCCCTCATTGTATATCAAGCCTTAATAAAGGAAACCTAATGAGACGCCGGAGGGGCCCCCAGCAACACAGGGGTCTGAGACCTGAGGAGGCGGAAGTTTGGGGGGGGGCCTTTCAGACCTCTGCAGTGTTAGGTTGCAGGAGTTATTTAACTGAGCAAAGCTGGTGTTCTCCTCCAAGAAAAGCTAGCTGAGCCCTTAGAAGGATTTCCAGTGCCACCCCATGCTGGGGGCCTGATTTTTCCATTTTTGTAGAGTGACACCTCTCTCCATCCTGAGCATCCTCTCACCCATCCAGAGCAGGGGGTGCAGCTCTACAGGAGCTGTTGGAGAGGATTTTCAGCTGAAATCGTTGATGTGTCCTACACACGCTGCCTTATTAGTCCTTTGCAGTCTTCCAGTGTAAGAGGGAAGGATGATTCATTCCCCATTAAACTGAAGGGAAACCAGAGCATGAAAGGATACCAGAAAGACAACTTCTGTCCTGCTCTCCTGAAGTAGACCTTAATTAGCAACTCAGGGAGTTTCTACATGGTGTGAGGAGACGGAGATGAAATTACTTTATCCATGATGAGCTCTCTGCACCCAAGAAGGACCAGATCAGAGGCAGGGCTGTGGCACCACAGCTGGATGATGCCCCTGATATTTCTCTCTTATGCTATGGCACAGCACTGTATGTGTGGCTTTTGGGTTAGGACTATCCAAAAACTGTCACATCCTGGCAGAGCAGCTTTGTTCTGGCTGTCTCCAGCCATGCCAACATGCTTAGTGAGGAATGGATAATCTGGTGATGAAGCAGGTCCAGCCATGGTGACCCCAGAACTGGAATTTGTGTTGAGATGATGGACTGAACAGGTCTGCTTGGGGCTGCAAGAAGGATACACAAGAAGAACATGGTCAGGTGAGGATGTGATTCATCAGGCAGCCTGTAAATCCTCTTCACACCTCTGCAGGCTACTCAGCCTTTTTCCTGAGCTCAAAACCCTTCAGCTTCATGAGTGAGACAATGCTGCCCCACCAGAGAGTGTTGTCTCCCAAAGCAAATGGCAGGTGTGGAAGGTCTTGCCTTCACTGGCCTTGCTCCTGAGCAAATAAGCTCTGAGGAGCTAGGGGCGTCTATTGTGGGATCAGCAGATAGGAGTTCAAAGACTCATCTTTGTATTTGCATTGAAATCTGTCTCTGTGGAGCACTTTGGTGTTGCAGAAAGTTTGGGGCAATCAGTGGCACATGCTGAGAGTGAATAATGGCCCCTTATTGCCTTGTGAGCCAATGGCTATGCAAAGCTCATGTGCATTAGCCAAGCTCATGTGATAGACCTCCTACACCCAGCATCAATCTAAACTCTTCTTTTTCAATCAAACACATCCGTCTCAAGCCTTGCTTTGCAAATGTGTTATATCGTGGTGCATTCCACCTTTGATAGAGGTACTCTAACACTCTTTGAAGGGAGAGTAGTATGGGTTGCTGAATGCCACTAGCATTGTCTGCAGCTGCGTCGGTCGTTGCAGTCTCCAGCGTGTTTACTATAATAGCAGGATCAAGGTGGCAAAACTTTTCTAGCAGAAGGTCAATAACAGTAATGGAGTTTGCTTGGGCAGTGGGATGAACCCAATCATTGTATGCAATGAAACCTTTATTATGTGATTAAAACCATCCCAGCTTTGTCTTGCAAGTACTGACCACAGGGACTTTAACCAACCGGGTCTGGTGGGAGGTGTCCCTGCCCATGGCAGGGGGGTTGGAACTCAGTGATCTTTAAGGTCCCTTCCAACACAAACCATTCTATGATTCTATGATAATCATCCCATTTATACTGGATAGAGGAAAGGATGGTCTGATATCGTGGGATATGATTGCTTATGGTCCTCCAAGCTGAGCACATGGCAGTGTCCATCCTGGAAAGGCGATGATGTGAATAGTTCCCTGCATTTGCTCATTTGTAGGAAGCAATGATTAAACCCAAGACATTCACTTATCAAAACTGAAGAATGAAGGAGTAGAGCAATAGGATGAGAGGTAATGGTTCTAAACTGAAAAGAGGGAAGATTCAGATTAGGCATTAGGAAGAAAATATTTCCTGTGAGGGTGGTGAGACACTGGCCCAGGTTGCCCAGAGAAGCTCTGGCTGCCCCATCCCTGGAGATGTTCAATGCCAGGTTGATGGGCCTCTGAGCAACCAGGTCTAGTGGGAGGTGTCCATGGCAGGGGGTGGAAATGGATTGTCTTTAAGGTCTCTTCTAAGCCGAACCATGCTATGATTCTAGGATTCTATAAAAACCTCTAAACCTCTGGTCGCACTAAGTGGTGGATGTGTGAGGAACAGGGAAACACTGGTGGAACTGACTGGACTTGCCTGGACCAACTTGGCATTGATGATATAACAGGAATGAGCTCTTTGCATCCTCAGGCATATACTTGCCCTTGCCCATGGAGGGGAACTAATGTGCAGTCTGCTCTCATGGACCTTATGTGGAAAAGATGCTGAACCTCTGTGTCCTCCCCATCTGCTAGCAGCTGGGAGTTTCCCACAGCACCTTCAAAAGCCATCCCCACAGGGAATCTGGGCCAAGGCGTGGTTTGCCGTATAAAGTTACGCAGCATGATGCTATCTGGTATTTCTGCCAGAAGGCAAGAATTTCAGGAGTTCTTGCACCGTGCCTGCTTTATGAATTACCAGAGAACTACATTTGCTGAGCTATCATCTAAAAAATATGTGCTTGCCCCACCCTAGCAGGAAGACTCACATTACTTCACTGGAAGGTGAAGCTCTGCACCAAGTCCAGAGGAACCAGACTGTTGAATCAGCCCTACGGGGACGCAGCCAAACCAAGCCAAGCAGCTAATCCTGTGGAGTTTATGGATATTCCAGTCCAAATTCTACTTCTAGCAATGGTCAAGGCTGGTTGTATCAGAGGAAGATGCATCAGCCAACACTTGGTGTGCTTGGTGCATGGGAAGCTGAGAACATTATCGTGTTGGACAGCATTGCATGTAATAACATTTACTTTGAGACCAGTCAGTGTCACGCTCTGCCCAGAAAAATTGGATCCTTCTTCCTTCAGCATGCAGAACTGCAGATGTTTGTAACAGCCGCAATGTTTTGCAGCTTTTACAACCAACATCCATCCTCTAATTCAGCTTCTGTATCATTCAGTGACCCCGTTAGCAAAGCTAACAGTGAGGATGGGTTGTCTTCTCGGTTCAAATGTATTTTCAGTGGCTGATCAGGACGTTGGAAGATGCTCACAAGGGGAAGCAGGCAGGTCCTGTGACTCAGAGAGAGAGTCTGTTAGAAAAGTGGCTTTGCTTTCAAGGAACTGTTGATCTTTGTCTCTCTTGTCCCTGTTTTGTAGTTGAGTGTCTAAGAATAGACTCAGACCTGGTTTGTTTAATGAGCTCAGTTTTAATTCAAGAGTACAAACCCAGTCAGATCTCTTATAAACGTATAGGTCCTTGATGGCAGAGGAAGTTTGTCCAGAGGAAGTTTTGGGTAAGGGTAATGTGGTAGATACAGCCAGATGAAAGCTGCTGGAGGACTGAACATTCCTCCTCCAAACCCTAAAACACCACATGCACTATAATTCACTGTATGTGTTTGAAACCAGCAGGCAAGTTCGGCGCCATTTCATGCCCTGCTCATTGCCCATTGCCTCCAGTCAGGCACTCTGCTGTCCAGAGCTTTGTGTTTGAGTCCATTCCAGATGCCCTGAAGAACAGGGATATGCTTCACTCAAGTGACGCTTATAGTCCACCTGAGCAGAAATTTGGAACAACTTTGCAACCCAACCACTCAAAGCTAAACAAAGCCCAGCGCCAAATAACTCAGGCTCTGTATTCCCAGGGTCTTGGTTTTGATCCAGCTGGATCTTAGAATCAGGATTATGATGAGAGGCCAGGCCCTTCCTCAGGGCCCTCAGTCACTATCAGTCTGGACTTGAGACCACAGTCCATCACTTGGTTTTATTTGAAAACTACCATCTGAAGTCATGACTATTTAAAGATTGCATCTATTTAAAACACACACAGACACACTCACACACACAATAAAAGGAGATAGAAATAGCAGGGGTTGTGAGGAATGTGAGCTCAGCTCAAATTCTTCCTCATCTGAACACATGGCAACTTGGATACTTTCCCACAGATGGCTCACAGCCGCCATTCCTGGACTGCCAGTGGCAGGGAAAGCAACATCTCCCACACATGGGGACAGCCCCCCTGCCACCACAGCCCAGCCCTTCAGTTTATTTGCAGGTCGTTATCACACTATTTATAGCCCTCACCTATTTCTGACCCTGCAGACCTACTCGCACATTTGAGGCATTGCCACTTCCAGAGTCCCTGGGTGAGGCAGGAATGTTTGAAGTATGACAACTGCGAGGTCAAAAGAAGAGAAAGACTGACACAGAAGAGAGATGGAAAGGTCAGGCAGGGCACAAGGTATCTCAGGACTATCACAGAATCATAGAATGATATGGGGTTGGAAGGACCTCTGGAGATCAGCTAGTCCAACCCCGTGCCAATGCCAAAGCAGGATCACCCAGAGCAGGTCCCACAGGAACGTGTCCAGGTGGGGTTTGAATGTCTCCAGAGATGGAGACTCCACCACCTCTCTGGGCAGCCTCTTCCAGAGTTCTAGCACCCTCAGAGTAAAAAAGTTAGCAGCCTTTCAGCATCTGAGGAGAGCCTATAGGAGACCTGGGAAGGGACTGTTTATCAGGGAGTGGAGTAATAGAACAAGGGAGAATGGTTTTTAAGTGAAAGAGAGGAGATTTAGATTAGATACTAGAAATAAATTATTTCCTGTTAGGGTGGTGGAACACTGGCCGATGTTGCCCAGAAAAGTTGTGGATGTCCCATCCCTGGAGGGGTTCAAGGCCAGGTTAGATGGGCCTTTTAGCCACTTGATCTGGTGGGAAATGTCCCTGCCCATGGCAATGGGGCTGGAACTTGATGATCTTTAAGGTCCCTTCCAACCCAAACCATTCTTGATTCTAAGTTTTTCCTCATGTTCAGATGGAATTTCCTCTGTTCCAGCTTGTTCTCATTGCCCCTTGTCCTGTCACTCGGCACCACTGAGAAGAGTCTGGCTCCACTTTCTTGTCAGCCACCCTTTAGGTATTGATCAACATTGATGAGGTCCCCTCTTAGTCTTCTCTTCTCCAAGGCTGAACAGACCCAGGTCTCTCAGCCTTTCCTCGTCACTGACCTACCAGAGGATGGAGTGCCTCCACCTCTATGACACCTACTGTCATTCCTACCTCATGGTTTTTAAAGACTGACTAGAGTAGCAGGAGAGGAACCAACCATGGGATGACCCCATTTGGTCTTTCTACAAGCTCTGGGCTTACCCCACGGGACTTGCCATCCCAAGCATGTTGCTGCCTCCCAGCCTGAACAGCTGCAGCCCATGGGCTCAGCACTGAGTGGAGACCTGACCATCGGCATCTGGCACCCCATGAAAACATTGGCTGCCGTCCGAGCTTCTCCCTGCCTGTTATAACACAACAGCTGTGAAATGCATTACTCACAGATGTCTTTAATTAGGGTCCGGCACTGCCTTCCAATGGCATCTGACCCAGAAAAGCCAACAAAAATTGAACCTGCTCGTTTGAGTCAGTAAATAAAAGATTCCCACTCTGCAGACCTGCGCAATTCAGTTTTACTGATTGAGCCTTATCCTAATTGTGGGAGCCAATGGAAGGAACCCTGGATCCAAAGGGATCATAGCTGACCTGTTGTTTCCAGAAAGACATTCCCAAGTGGCCAGGAGGCTTTACGTCCCAGAGTTGCACAAGATCCTAAATTATAGAAGTAGGTCCTTATTACTATGTTTTGGGATAATTATTTGTGCCTTCCTGCCTGCCATGGAAAACTAATTTGCATCTCGACTAACACCAGCTGTTTGCTACTGTTGATGAGCTTCAGTCATTTGTAAGTTCTGTCAACAACATCACATTTTATATATAGCACATTTTCCAACACAAGCAGACACCAAGAGTCTTTCCAGCCATCACAATATCAGAGAATCTCCTATAGAAAGAAAGAACACCAAAAAAACTCAAATAAACTCACAGTTTCCCTAAATAAAACTTATCTAATATTTTTGTCTTCAGGGAGCTCTGTGCAGTGTTTGGAAAAGCAGGATGAGCTTGTTGCATACATTGTGTGTCCACAGTGTTGGGGTATCTCCCTTGTGCCTCCTGATGACCTCCCCCCCATTTTTTCAAGAACATCTGCATGTACTTTAAGCACACAAGGTCTTTATTGGGCTAAGATAACAGACAACCAATGGAGACAGGCAGCAGTGCAGAAGATGATATTTGAAGGTTGGTGGCCTTTTTTGATGGGGTTCTATACATTTCTAAGAAAAAGAGACGGCGAGGAAGAGGAGGCAGGAAAGTGTGCCAGCACAGAAAAGAGTGAGATTTAGATTAGATATTAGGAAGAATTACTTTACTGAAAGAGTGGTCAGGCACTGGAACAGCCTGCCCAGGGAGGTGGTGGAGTCACCGTCCCTGGAGGTATTTAAGAAGCGTGTAGACATGGCTCTTCANNCTTTTTTTTTGTGTGTGTGGGTTTTATGGGTTTGTTGGGTTTTTTGGGGTGGTGTTGGTTTCTTTTAAGGGTTTTGGGTTTTTTGTGTTTTTTTTTAAATATGGTTGGACTCGATGATCTCAAAGGTCCCTTCC
>BJBW01005931.1:138279-244080 GCA_004320125.1 Scolopax mira | reverse complement strand
GTTTGGTTATTGTTGTTGGGTGGTGTGTGGGGGTTTTTTTGTTTTGTGGGTTGTGTTTTTGTTGTGGGGTGGTTTTTTTGGTTTTTTGTTTGTTTGTTGGGGTTTTTTTGGTTTTTTGGGTTTTTTTTGTGGTTGGACTCGATGGTCTCCGAGGTCCCTTCCAACCACTACAATTCTGTGATTCTGTGATCTCTTGCTGACTTCTGTAGTGTAAGAAAGGTATACAAGTTTTCACTGTGCAGGTATTGTAGATGGTGTCCGTGGTGGTAACACAAAAATGGACAGTGAATTACTTCAAAGTGGTCCTTTACAAGGCACTCTTCAGTAAAAGCAAACAGTATCAAGAGTAATGGTTATTTGAGGCAGTTATCTGGGCAGCACTGAGTTTGAGAGGCTGAATCAGTCCTGGAATCCTGAAGATTGATTCCTAAGTTGTGCATAAGGCAACCATCTTTAGCAAGGCAAATGCAGACCCAGATGCAAAGTAAAATACCAATGAATAGAAAATTAAATTTATGCTTGACAGAAAATACATATTTGCTACTCTTGTTCTGTTCCAACTCTGAAAGAATCTTCATAAGAACTATTTCATAGGCTGACAAAGAAAACAGTTGTATGCCCTTTTTTTGGCATTTTGTGGAGTTGCTAACATTGCCTGTTTGGCTGAGGGCAGGAAGATATATCCCCACTGCAGTTAAAAAAAGAAAAATATATATATTTTATATATATATATAGATGTTTCTATAGTTAGAACTGTGTTGAACATATTTATTGCCTGACAAATAATAGAAAAATATTTGTAGAAAACACAGTAGGGGAGTGCACACCAGCTATACAAGCACTGCTACCGAGCCCCAGAGATTATTTCCTGGAAAAAGTATTTTTTTCCTCCAATAGAATCTGAACATTCTTTCTTTCATCCCATTCTGTTTTGGGAAGCTACATCCTCTTAGATAATGTGAAAATGTCTTTTAGCATCTGACTTTATCCTAAGGAGAGAAAGGAATAAAATTGAAGTGCTCTCTTGTTAGCAAGAGTTTACCACAGAAAAGGAATTTCAATATTTTGGAAACCATAGAAGCATTCTGAGCCAATGTCTTACCTACAATACTACCACAAAAATTAGCAGTGTTATATCAGGGTTGAATGTGGTTCTCTCTTGTTAAAATATTTTTTTCCTATAACAATCTTCTATTTCCATATCAAAAATTGGTTTTTTATGTATATTATCTACACATTTACATACCACAGAATCTAGATTAACAGATTTTTCTTTGTCTTTTCTAAATCAGAACACCTGGAGATGGTCTCAGATGCAAAAGATACAGCACACTATCTTTTCATTACGTTGTTAGAGAATTCAGTACAGCTCCATCTGTAGGTCCAATTCAAGAACACAGTAGGATGCAACCACAAGATCTGAGAGAGCCTGCTGATATCATTACAAGGCCACTCTCAACTAGCTCTGAAAGCTCATGGTGATCAGAGGAGGTTCTTGAGACGTGGAAGAAAGCAAATGTCCCTCCTATCTTCAGGGAAGATAACGTCACCCTGATCTCTGGGAAGGCGATAGTGCAAATCCTCTTAGAGCCTATTTCCAACCCTATGAAGGAGAAGAAGGTGACTGGGATTAGCCAGCATGGAGTTATGAAGTTATGGAGTTATGAAGGGGAAATCATGCCTGAACAACCTGACAACCTTATATGATGAAATGACTGGCTTTGTGGAGGAGGAGAGGATAGTGGATGTGCCAGGGCCTTGAGCACACTCAAACATTAACAGCCCTTACCAGCCTCAGGTGGGACTTCCACCTACATCCACAGTCCCAGGAGCTCTATTTAAGCAGAGGCTAAGGACTTCACCTCCTGCCTGAGCTGTGTTAGAGGAATGTATTGGTCTCCAGTTCAGCTATGCCTGACCACAGACTGCCTTGATCTGGACCTCAACATGTGGACTGACTTGATCTCAGTTCCGCCTTGTCACTGCGGATGCACCCGGCAATTGCTGGATATGATTCTGGCCACAGAATGACTTTCTGGCTTAAGCCTTCACCTTTCCTCTTGCCATGATTTTGCCTTATGATCTTGACTCTTGGTTGAACCTTGGTCAGATGCTGTGGGACTAGGTCTGGGCAGTGAGGCCCCAGCCATGCTGCCTTGTCTCTTAGCTGCTCCTTTTCAAAATGCTCAGGCCTTCCTGAGCCCTAAGCCGAGCACCACAGATATTCTGAAGAAAGCATGAGAGGGAAAAATGATTTTGACTGTCCCTAAGAAAAATATCTGTATGATCTTGTAAGGATGATTTTCAGAGTTGCAGCTGCCTCTTGTACCATTTTATCCTAAGACTCAGACACAAAGTTATATTGTGAGTGCTGTATAACAACTTCACAGGTTACTCTGAAAAGAAATGAAATTCAATTCACCCAATTTTCATTAAAATAATATGATTCACTTAAAAAATTAATTTCACTGTCTTCAAGATTTTCAAGGAATTTCATTGGATTTAGTATTGAAAACTTAATCAGTGTTTCCTAAACAAATAATGAAAGGGAAGAAGAAATTTGTGAGAAGTATTTCTACCTGTTACACACATGAAATAGCATACTAAGTCAGGAATAGGACATAATATGAACAGTATATATTCACTTTCTGTAGTATAGATATATCAGCAGGAACATTAACAAAACAATTTTCATGTGTATTAACGTTTAAGAACTGCCTTTATGTCATCATTTACAGAATTCACCAGTGTCCCCCAAGTTGGCCTTCAGTCATTGCTTTCATATATGCTTTGATGAATAACAAGCTATACATCTGCATCAATTTGTGCAATAAATTATTTCACTGAACTAAAATATAAGCATAAATATTAGCTTCAAACACATAAGAAAAATACAGTTTTCATTTCATACCCATAAGTTGGTAAAAATCCAAAAGTTAATATCCTGTCACATGAAATAATACTAGTATAAGGTCATCTTCTAAACTGCACAGATGATACAAGATTGGGAACTTCAAACTGGAATTTTGATTAACATCACTGCTAACTAATAGGAATGTTGATTTTTGTACCTTCAGACTTACTTCCCTGGGAAGGTCAAATATCTTGAAACAAAGTATTAAAAAGAAAGTGACATGAAACGACTCCTACAGTCATCAAATCTTTCACTAGTTCCCATGTAACTGCAGTAACTTATTCTATGTTTGCAAATAATAATGTTACTATATATAGAACAATACATTTAGAAGTTATAAATGCCACATATAGTTTGGAAAAACAAAAAATCTATTTAAAACTGTAAAATATAAAGTTCTAAAAATACCAAAACATAACTTACCAATCAAATCCAAAATATTTTTTAATAATAGAACAGTTAATACTGCTGTGAGGAAACCCTAAAATCCTAAGAAGCAAATCACATATAAAATACTCATTTATGAATAATGGTTGTTTCATCTTAATCAAAACACATCCTGCTTAAAAAACATAATTTTATTAGCTTGGTAAAAACTTAAACAAAACATCATTTTAGCAAACGATAAGCTGCACTGCTGTATACTAAAAGAAAGAAACTACAAATTAGTTGCACAGCCTGCAACTAATGAGCATGGCTGAGTTCTGAGAGACACTGGTGTGTTATGAATTGTATTCATATCCTTTAAAGGTGGAACTGTATGGCACACAGTGAACCACAAATCTGCAAGACCAAAATCCAAAGTTAAAAGCTTTAGAAAATAAAGATTTTCAACCAAGGACAAAAAAACTCAACAGTAAAGCAGTGGTCATTTATCATTGCCAGCACACTACAGCATTAAATGTCCTAGCAACCCTTCCGAAATTATATCACATGGCCCAGCACAGGTTAACTGTCAATCCCATTACCACTGCCCTCCCCTTAACACTCCTTGAACGTACTGGGATGCTGTTACCCTCTCTGGGACATAGCTATAGCATATACCATGGTCAGACACTTTTGCTTTGAGGTAACATAGTTTGAGGCATATGAAACACTCTCTTACAGAAGAGTTAACAGAATCTCTTACAGAAAATCATGAGTATAGTTCATCCCGAGTCCCACTGCTGCCATGCTGGAAACTACCCAAGCTTGGAAGTGCTTTATGCAAGTCAACCAAATATGCCACTGTGTACAACATAGCATGACCATACCTCAAGTATGGTCGTGCTAAGAAGACACAATAGTGGTCTATCCCTCCCTAATGGGGTGGAACAAGAAAAAAAGGTCTGAAGATAAGAGCTATGAGAAATACCTTTCAGCTTGGAAAAAGGACAATATTGTGGAAACATCACTGAAGATCGACACATTCCTGGATGGACCAAGCACAGAGTGCACAAGGACTAACTGTTCAGTGGTGTCACAGTAAAAGATCTAGAGGACAGCAATGAAACTGACATATAAGACAGACAAAATGTTCAGTTTCTTGGCATTTAATGCTGAGGAAGCTGAAGATTCTATTAACCTTAAATGGAAAACTTAACAAAGACTAATTGACCAACTTTTATTAAATACAAAGATATTACCTCTCACCTAGGACTTGCTGGGAGCTGAGGAAGTAGGCTTGGAAATGATTATTATATTCTTACACTTTTTCTTTTATATTTATTTTTCCATAGTCATTCCACCACTGTGCTGATGGCAGGAGAAATAGACAGAGCTTTGCTCAGGTTTAGTAAGGCAGTTTTTCTTGGTCTTTATCTTCCCCCAACCAGCATGGTTGGCAAGCAGACTGCTCTTCAGCTAGAGCAACCTGTTCCAGAGCAAGGATGCAGGGTATGTCACCCAACTATCTATAGGTTGATGGCACCCTGCAAAGAACTCTAGGTGCAGCCTCACATGCACAGGTAAGTATAGTAAACAGTGAGGATATAACAATGCACTATGCCAGGCTAATGAAAACATACAGATCCCATGTATCAACCAATTTCTACAAAAGTACTGCTGGGCAAATGGCACTCTTTCAGGTTGCCACACGCTGCTCTCTCATTGCTGGATAGCAAAACCGTGCTAAGCAGTGAGAGAAATTAAAAACTGGCCTCTGTATTTTTACTCCTCTTACCCACCAAAAGTAGCAATCTGGCAGAATATGCACAGTGGTTCTGCACCCAGTACATTAGGACCGTGCCAAACTCAAATGCTACAAAGCGAAATGCTTTTTACTTGGAATTTCCTGTATTTAAAGCTCAAAGAGATCATTTTTAATGCAATGCAAAATGCTACAGAAGACTACAAAATTACTTTTTTCTTGGTTTCATTGCAATACCTGAAAGCCCATAATTTTTAAAGTGTTTATTTCCAGAATTATTTAAGAGGTAAAAAATACAAATTCTTGTATCCTAAATGGTGGTAGACCTGAGGTAGCAAAACTGCACTTGAAGTACATGTAGACACAATACAGTCATTTTCCCATGTAGGTCACTGCAACTTTGTGTTACCTTCCCACCCTACAAAAATAAGGGTAGGACTGTGGAAAGTAAGCCTGGAGTAAAATTGTCTTTGTTTACAAAGAGTATCAAAGCTGTACTGCTACTAAATGAAGCACCTTTATGTTTTGCTTTCTTTACAGGTAATCCAGGCATTCAATGCGTAAAAATGAGGTACGTCAGGTACTTTTATAAGGGAGCTACTATAATAGCTGGGTTACAAGAGCAGTTTTATCTACAGATTATAAACAGAGAAATTACTTTGTCTGGTGTTTGTGATGAGGACACACCTATAAAAAAGCAAAAGAGAGGGTACCAAGTATTGGACTATTCTTATTTTAAAAATCAATAGTCAAATCTAGCTGAAAATGACATAGTGAGTTCGTCCATGCTTTTAAAATACTGTGTTGCTATCACTTTTTCAACATTTCCTGCTAGCGAAAAATTGCTGTACGTGTTCAATAAATGATTAAATGAATGGAGCTTAAAATAAGATTTTTTTTTTAAAACAAATGCCTCAATAATCAACACAGAGTCAAACAAAGAGCTTAACAGGAATTAAACTGATAAGAAATAAAACCAGAGTTAGAAGAGTCCATTAATATATTTAATGACTATGCATTAAAAGCACAAATTAAAATTGACTCTAAAAGCATCTCAAAAAAAGATCTAGCTGGGTTTAATGAACTTCTATTCACCGGTCTATTCTTCCATAAATTCTTTGTATGCTTGCCTGCTCTTTTGTATTGTAGGCAATATTAATCTGATTTCTAAATGGTCCTCTCCCAGTCTTTCCATACTTACTTAATATTCAATATACAATTCATCACAAACAACATGCTTGAAAATACTCAATGGATAAATCCAAACAACTACCAATTCAAACAAAAATCAAAAGAAAAATCCACCTCACAACCCAACACATTATCATTTCATATGGTTAAAAACATATCTAAAAATAAATAAACTAGTGCAGAGTTTCTGGAAGTCCATTGAAAATTTCTATTAGAGATGAATGAAAAGATTAATCTCCTACCACAACTAGAGACTATTATTAGACAGATAATTAAGGACTGAAGGAGACAGGGAATACAAAGATTAACACAACTAAATATACAGAACAGAGAGTGAAAAAATTTGCTAGAATTATTGGGAAAGTATCTTACAGTAGAAGAAAATGAAAGACATTCTAAAATACAGAAATCATTTACTTCATCATACTAGCTTCTATAATACTTATACTTGGGAGAAATATTGAAAGTAAACCAATTTCCTTAAAGACTCCCATTTAAACATGATGCTGACCAAGATGGTTATAAAAACTCCAAGACTGTCACAGACACGTTCAGGAAAATGCCATAGACATGTAAGATGAATCCTGGACTCTAAACAGCTCCCAAAAGTAATACTTTATTTCACACAAATTATTTTTATGCTCTCCAGATTTGATATTGTCAGTGTGTTTTAATAGCCTGATACTGGAAATATCAAAAAAATTATACCCCGCCACCATCAAACAATCCTTTTTCTTCATGAGTCCTTATTTTTCAAAAAAATTAATGATGTTACATCCATGACAGGCTGTAGAGAGGTGGGGGTTGGTCTCTTCTTCCAAGTCACATAGGACAAGGGGTAATGGCTTCAAGTTGCACCAGGGGAGGTTCAGGTTAGATATTAAGAAATATTTTTTTTACTGAAAGGGTTGTCAGGCATTGGAATGGGCTGCCCAGGGAGATGGAAAAGGCACCATCCTTGGAGGTATTCAAGAGACGAGTTGACATGGTGCTCAGGGATATGGATTAGTGTTGGGTTGATGTTGTTTTGTGCATGGTGTGGGGTTCGGGGGTGGTTTTTTTGTGGTTTGTTTGTTGGTGGTTTTTTTCCCCATTGGTTGGACTAGATGATCTTAAAAGGTCCCTTCAACCTAGGTGGTTCTGTGATTCCATGACAGAAAGATTAGAACAAAACTGGCAAACTACAGAGCTGCAAACCTTCTTGCTCTGCATCCTGTGATAGAGCATAGCAGTACCTGTGGGCTGGCAGGGTAAGAGAGCTGGGGAAGGTGGTGCCTAGGAAGGAGGATACCTTTCCTCTGCTGTAACACCACGGTGACTTCCCCTCTTTCCTCCTGTGAGCCCCAGGCAGTGTGCCCAGATCCCACACCGGAGTGGGTCCCCAGGCAAGGAAGAAATTACAGGCTGCACGAAATAGCATGTAATACAGGAACTGCAAGGAAAAAAATCAAAACCACAAAAGGGAGAGTAGGTGGTGGCAGTAAATGACTAAGTTTCCTGTGCTGCATTTTAAACAAGACATGCATGTTATTGATGTTAAAAAAACAAAAAAACAAAAAAACAAACAAATTAAATACTCCAGATTTGTCTCCCATCTAGAGTGCTTATGGTAGTTACAGGAAATTCTATCATACCATGGGAAATGTTTCCATAACTGAGAAAATTTAAATCACATTTGAATAAAGATGTTTTGGAAACAAATTAATTCCATGTCTTTCAGCTTGCCTATGCTGTGCTCAGTTGCTATTTTTTTCAGCAACTGCTACAGCAGGTGACTATCAAATAGTGTGTGACGTTACCTGGCACGAGGTGATTATGATTTGGTCTCTAATTGAGGTCAGCATGACCTAGATCACAGCAAATATCTCCAACCCTTAATTCTGATGGGAAAATCCATTCACAAGATAGAATCAAGTTTCCTCTATGTTAAGAGAAACAAATCAATCTGGATTTTAAAGTGCAGGTATAGCAGTGTCAAAGTGGATACAAAAAGGCTCTTTAGAAGCTTCATGACAGATGAGCAGGAACAGATTTTACGTTTCTTCTTTTTGTCTTCAAAGATTGTCAAAGGCAATCACCATCAACACTTACTGCATGGCAATGGGGGGAGACAAAACCTTTATGAGAATTGTCAGGTCAGTAATATAATATCTGAGCAACACTCACAGGCAGCTGCCTAAGATTATTTCTTACTCTTTTTTCCCCTGTTTATCAATCAGTTTCTAACTCGGTTTCTATTCAGAACCCCAACAGCCTCTTGTGTTAGTCTTCAGAACAAAAAGTCCAATCAGCACCACAACCTTCTGGTTGTGTGCCCCACTCTAAAAGCACTAGCTAAAAAACTTCACAGTTCATTGGAAGGCAAGCAGGAAATCTGTACCTAACCCGCGTGGAAACTAAAGCATTTTATAAAATATTCATAAGTGGCTTTTAGGCACACAAATAATCTTTGAAAATTTGGTCGCAGTTCATTTACATTGAAAGAGCCTATTTGCACTTCAGTCATGTCTGGCAGCGAGCAGCTCAGGGAACTGTTTTATTCCAGCTCATCTCATCTTGTTTCCTTCTGACAGTCACTTCCCCCTCCTTGGGTTTGTATGTGTTTCATGAAGCAGTCCCAACCATCTGGAGCCCATGCCTTGTCTTTGAGTAACTCAGAAAAAACACTCCTCCTTTCAAAATTACAGCCACTAAGATGCTGCTCACATGGCAGAAAAGCCCCAGCCTCTCACAGGTTTTCTCAGATGCACCACTGGTTGATATGCTTATCAATCCAGCTCTGGCTCCATGACTACAAGACAGACTTCCAAGGGTGTTTTGTCTGGGAGCTCCTTGTTTTCACAGCTGTGACAAGAGGGCTGCTGAACTATTCTCCATTTGTTATGGTCAGAGCTAGTCTGTGCAACTAGATTTTACAGTATTTTAAACTAGAAGTTGGATGATAAAGATGGATGGTGGTCCACAGAAACTATCCTGTGCACAGTAGACCAGATTCAGAGTCAGGGAACCACTGCTAGAGTGCAAAGGAAAACCGATTCAGTTAATCTATGCTATGGCACCAGCTGATTCTCACAGGTCCTTCTGGATTTGTAATCCACACATTAGTCTTTACTTCTTCTTGATCAGCACACTTAAGACCCTAAGGCACTTTCTGGCCCTAGAGAAGTAAGCTTAGAATGATTTACAGGCTTATACCAATGATACAATGCACCTTCTGTTCTAGGTGAAAAATAGTTTCATTCCCCACTGTGCAGAAGGAGACAACAAACAAAATTACAGTAAGGAAATCCATTAATTTATATTGATTTTTACAAAATTTTAAGAAAGAAGGATAATATTAATATTTGTCAGATCTGCTGATAATAGACAAGAATGTGGCCAAATGCCAGGCATTTGTTTCCACTTCCAGATCTGAGCTTTTCCTTTTCAATAATCTTTCTCAAAATAAAATATTACAGCATGTTACAAACATTATATAGCATCGTTGAAGTCTAATTGTATGAAGGTAAATATAAAAATCAGCCTTTAGCCAAGAAGATGGAAGAAATGGAAGCATATAGCAAAAAGATGGTATTTCAAATTACGTCAAATAAATCAACAGGACTTCAAGAGACAACGCCAGGAAACAGGTTAGGTATCCTGAATCCCAAAGCAATGTACCATGATGAAATTGATGAAATGTTATCACTGCTCTATTTTTAGAAAACACAGAAGATTAAAATAGTTATGTAACTGAATGCAGCTTTGGCTTTATTTCTTTTTATTCATCTCAAAAAGGTTCTTTGAAAAGGGAAGAGAATTAGCTTCTATTGAATGTCTTAGAATTTGATTCTCTACAACACTATAAGGAATAGAGGGAAAAAGACCATCCAAAACAACAGAACAGGCAAACTGGCTGCCACAATAGAATATTAATCCTATTTGCTGTTCTCTTTCCAAAAGCTTACTTATGTAAATTTAAAAGTACAGGAGACTTACCAAGTATTAAAAAAATATCAGGGGTCTTTAAAAAGAAAGAATTATTTTTGCATATACTCTGAAGTTTGGTGCTGTTCCTTACCTCTGCTACCTCATGCCCCAAAATGTTGTAAATGACAGTGAAACAAAACTGAACATCAACACATTCAATCTGTGTAGGAGGTATATATGCTACTTGCTCATCTAAGACAATCCTGCTCCTCCATATAGTCTGACTCTTAGAGGCAACATTGCATTCATCATATGGTCTGTGTTTTAAGCTATGAGCAATCAAGTCTTATAGTCTGTTGCTCACTTCATAGCAGAGCACATAAGGTTGATGAACAAACAATAATACTTGAGTTCAGTCCTATGATATGCAGATATTCCTAAACCCAGCTGGATTCACTGAACTAAAAAGAACAGTATGTACACACAAACCTAACCAAAAAGCCTTGCTAGCCACAGTTGAAAAACAACAGTATAGTGTGGAAGCATTAATCTAGAAATATAATCCAGAGCCTGTGATTTGGAATTAAAATCACATGTGTAAGAAGAGGCGAAGAAAACACATGTATTTATCTGTACAATATATACTTTACATATATAATTTTGCATATTATATACACGTACATACACTAATACTGCAAAGAGCTTATATAATGAGAAATATTTCTTCACTGCTAAAATGCTGAATAACACAGAATATATGATGAATTTTACCTGAAAAATTAGTGTAAACCACCCATTATCCACAATATGAACAGATCTGCAAGGCTGAGTTCAAGGAAATACGTTCAGGCCATACGTACTGCAGCTCTACTTTGATCCATGCCTGGAACGCTTTTAAAGGAAAGACTCTAATATCTGAGATGTAACACCCTTTTGAGACGCTGCTTATTGCTCAGTCTTTTGTGAATTGAATTTGTCAGGATGAGGCACAACATCCATAATGCATTCTGAAAATTCTCTCATCAACAACTACACAATTATCATTGCCTTCTTTTGGCATCCAGTTAATGAACCAGTAATTACATTATCACTCAGACATACCCCAACTTTTCTTGTTTTGAATTCATGACCATGTCTTTTTGATGGATACAATTTTTTAAAAGAGGAACACTGTTATCTTAGAAAAATCAGGAATATCAAATTATTCCTAGTCTAGGAAGAATTGTTTGCCTGCTCCAAAGTACTTTTTCTTCATTCCTGACCTTCCAAGTAATACGGGCACCAAAGCACTGTTTGTTTTAAAGATTCTGCTTCCCAATCCTTAAATTGGCATTATTCAAATAATAACAATTCAGTGACAATAATAATAAACAACCAATAAGCAACAGTCCTGTGGAAACAATCCTAACTGCTCAGGTTTTAGTGTAATGCATTATAATCACATTTCTCCTTCTATCCTTTAGGATTACTTTTAATGAAAACAGAACTTAATATTTTAAATTTTGATATGAAAAGTGAATGTATTTAAGTCTCTTACTTCACTCTAATAAATGCATAACAATTCTTTTGAGCCCCCTTCACCCACAGAAGTATGTGCATTTTATTAAGCAAAATATTTTAAGTCTTCACCTCAAAATTGCATGGGTCAGATCACAAATTTTTCATTTTTTCACTAGTAACAATTCAGCTAATTTGCTCTTGCCTTGAGGATCAGGATCATCATTTTTTTTGCTTTATTCAGGGTCATCAGAATTTCAATGACCTACTTCCTTACTAAACAAGCATGCTATGGAGTATTAATGGATTTTCTGTCTTACAAGTCTGTTCTTTCCTATTGTGTAAGGGAAAACTTTCAGATCAGAGAAAGGCAAGAAGGAAGATCAAAGGTATAGAATGGCTTCTAAATAGGGAAAGATAAATAATTTCCAATTCTTCATCAAGAAAGGATTACAAATGAGGGTGTGAGGGAAGTAGAAAGAAGAAATAAATAATGGGAGAAAACTTTCAGCATTTTACAAGGAAAACATCAAACTTGGAAGGCTAAAATAAAAGGTAGACTTTTGCTCATTTAGAGTCAATATGAGCCAAAGGGTGCCACTTTCAGAGCTATCAACAGGAAGGCCAACAGTCACTGCTTTTAGAAGGGAGGACTTATTTTAATTTCCATAGTGCAAAAGAAGCCAATTTAACTGCATGCACTTTGACTGAGAAAGAACATTGCAGATACAGAGGAACATCACCTCAAAGCAGTTAAGTGTGAACAACCATGGATTTTCCAACTCTTGCTTTACCTCTTGGCTTCTCAGTTCCCTAAGGCGCTCCATTATGCCTCACAGCAAGTCATCCAAATTGTGCTTAGCATTAATGAGAATGTGGACACTGCTATCTTCCCAGTACTGTTGTCACAGACTATCTAACAGGTAATAACAATTTTCATATAGAGGATAGAAGAAAACATGGCAGTTATCTTAAGGATGGAAAGAGCATTCATTACTGTAGATCCCTTTTCAGAAGCTTTATTAGTCAAGCTGCTTCTCAAAAAGTATGAACACTTCTGGCTTAACTCTGACTGACTGGGCTTACCTCTGCTCTTTATCCTTACATTTCTTTCAGTGCCTTTGAAGAGAAAAAAAAAACAAAAACAAAACGTGCACTACCATCTAAATGGATGCTCAATGTCTCTCTGGGGACTGAATTTTCCACTCTGTCAGTTTGCATAAGGAAAACCTTTCCCTCAACATACCTGGTCCCTGCTCTGCACACTCACAGGGACTGCCTGGGTCAGTCTTTCGTTGTCAGGTATCGTATAAGTCCAGTAATTATGGAGCAGTGTTTTCACACTTATTCTCATTCTTTTTAACTCTGGTGCTGTTGTTGTTGCCTGGAACTCCAACATTGATCAGTAAATGCATAGTGAAAAATCAATTACCTCTTCATGCAGTAAAACATATTCCCATTTTACCCAAAAGGAGATAAGAAAGTTTTAATGTTTCTCACTATGACAATGACTTATGGATTCAGGGCGTAGCACATCCCAGATGTAAATACAGACAAAAAGAGTGTCCAGAGAAGGAACTGCCCCTATGTCATGTGACCATATGTCACCCCAAGTAGTGACAAAGAGAAGAATCACTTCTCTGGAGATTTCTGCAAAGGGAAAGAGACCACAACAAACTTAAAACCACAACCATCCTACTAAAAGAAACAATTGTATGCAGTTTCAAGGAGAAGTATATGGTTTTATTTACATAGTACACATGGTTATACTGATTTATTTAGACAGAAAATAATTCCGTGACCTAGTTTTGTGATGTGACCAAAGAGAGTGTAAGACATTTAAATAATTCATTAGCAAAGAGAAGAAAATTAAGTCTTCATCACAATCACGGAAAAAATCCCTTCCTACACAAAAGCCACAATGCTGTTTAAAAATATACAGAATGCTATTTGAAAATATATGGCTCTGATCTATATCAGAGCAGCAGCTGGACAGAAGAAAAGCTGCTGCAGTACCACATCCCCACATCCCTCCAGTTGTGAGGTACATAGGCACACATGCATCTGGTACTTGTACACACACGTACATGGCCAGACATACAGATCCACACAGACCAAAAACACAGCACTCAGGAAAAAACAGACTGCACCAATGTCCTGATCCTACACCCATCTCTGGCTGACCAGGAGTTTAAAAGTGATTGAAAGGAGATTCAAAACATGTTTACAAAGGTTGCTGCTTACTCCCCCACTGTCCCGGGCAGACCAGTTCTGCTCACATACAATCCCAGGATTTGACTCAGGAACATTTTTAGGTAATGCAACTCAACAGAAACTGAAGTAATGTAGCAGAGAGAAAATAACTAGAGAACGATTTAGGGGACTACGTGTGCAGCATGTACAAAAGACTCTGAAGTGATGCAGTCAATATCAATAACAGTAGGAAAGGAATCATCTCTGCCTTCAGAGGTCATCAGTGCAGCATCAATAAACTAAACTGAGGTGAGAAAGTTAGCCAAAAACCCAAGAAAACATTCACTGTCTAAGCTGCTGGATAGCAGGAAAAAAACCAAAGGTGTCATCACTGATGACCGAACAGCAAATGAAGCAAAATCTTAGAGCAAACTGATCATCACTTAGTACTCTGTACTTTGAGTGTTACCAAAGGTGCCTTATTATCTACCTTTTAGTTTTTCAGCTTTCTGATTCTCTTATTTATTAGCATTTATGCTTTTGTCACTATTTTTGCATCTGTTTCTTCTTTTTCACCTTATCCTTTTTGGTGCATGTTCTTTTTTTATATTGAGACCATTTCTACTGTTTTAAGAATTTCAAAGTGCTATCCTATGCTTATTTTACTAAAAATGAAGGGGTGGAGAGTGAATCAAAGACAAGCCCTAAGGGTCTTATCCAACCTGAATGGATTTGGCGTTACAAAATTAATTAAACATAGTAAGTGAGTGGACCTAAATAGCATGTTAGCACAAAAGAAATCTGTTGAAATGCCACAGCTCCAGGGGCCAGTTAGGTTCAGAGGACACCATCACCACAGCAACAGCCTCTCCAGGTGTCACACTGGGAATACACCATCTCTTCTCTCTGTTCCTGCCCACTGACCTGCACAAGTTTTCTGGAGCAGGCAGACAGTCTGGGAGAATTTATTGTTGTTACTACGAGCCATTCTTTTCACAGGCCAAAGTTTAATGAGTCTTTCCACAGGCCAAGTAGTGTATAAGTACCCAAAACGCATCTCTCAGAAAGAGGGAGCATGTGCATGCAAAGGTCAGTAACAGTCAGCATTCAGAGACCATCAGCAAAACCCCAGCAAACCTCTGGCAGAAGCCGAAACTCCATCTCACCACCTCCACAGTAGAGGAAACAGGAATACTGCACACCTCCTGTTTGCATTCAGAGCGTGAAGCTCTCTCACACAAGCTGCTGCAAACCTCCTTGAATAATCTGAAGTTTCCCTAGAAGTAAGTATGTGAGTAAATGCTCATCAGGATACACTCTCTTCCTGTCTGCAAAAAGTTTGGGCAATATCTCATCTCTATGAGCCTTGGGACAAAGTCTGGCAAATAATGCCAATAAATAGGACAGCCAAATCCTGCTGTGATAGAGCCATTGCTGAACTAAGACCATACAGAGTGAGACAGTATTCAAGACAAAGAAGATTATTCAAAGGTAGCCTTTAGAAATCTTTTAAACAAACACAGCAAATCTCTTCAGAGCAAAACTCGATTTATCTCTTTAGACCAAAACTCAATTTTGGCTTCTAAAAGACAAGAGTGTGTCTGTGTTGAGGATCCCAAAATCTCATGCTTCAGAGTTTGAGATAGTAATTTGCATGGGAACAGGCTGAAATCATTTCCCACAGTTTAAATATGATCAGATGAACTCTTAAATTCTTTTCTTCCTCTTCTGAAGTAGCAGACACTAGTAACAACTGCAGGAAGGATAAGCACTAGGATCTTGTAGAGCTAATCTTTTTATGCATGGAAGTCTTTGTACTTACCATATTAGTGGAACCAATTATTCTTGCTCTGGAATATTATTCTTTTCTCTGGAACAGATTGATAAGGATGTAGAGGGCACCTGTTTCCTTCTTCAGCTGAGAACAAATATCTGCTGGGATCATTTAGTGTGATTTTGCTCAGGTGTTACATTTCTTGCCCTGCTTAGGCTTTATTACTGGCCACCTGTCAGTCTGCTTTAGTTCTGTGTGTCTTGAAGAAGTAGAATTTTCTAGAAACATGAACTGTCCCAACATTGATAATTCTAAATTATTTGTTAAAACACTGTAGAGGGTTGTGGATTAACTGTCCAAAGACACTTGTAGAGGGTTGTGGATTAACTGTCCAAAGACACTGGAACTGGCCTAAGGTTCAGACACGTTTCTGCAAGCACAGCTCTGTGTTTCCAGAGGGGTGTTAAACGATTTCACACAGCCTGAACTCCTAAAGCTCATGAACCTGAGCTAGATCAGTGCAGAGCCAGCTTTCTTACTGCAAGCCTGTGTTTTTGTGTCTTCTGAGCTGACAGCCTGCTATACATCTATGAGAAAATACAACCTCAAAGGGACAAAGAAAATAAAACTGCAAGTAGGTTCACAAACATAAATTTATGTCCGATAAGCCACAGCCCATGATGTTTTCAGACTGCTGCTATCAAAGTTAAAACATATAGAGCAAACCCAGTAACAGTGGAGAAGCCAAACATCAGCTCTAACTAATATTGTCCCACTTAGAAACTGACAGAGCTAGCAGAGTCCACACAGGTGACTTTTGCAGGAAATATGCAGCATATAGTCTTCAGTATACACAGAGCCTGTCTAAACTGACAACAGATAAACATGATTTATTATACATAACTAATCATGCAAAATAACCAGCAGGCCTGCATGGATGAGCAATGAACTGCTGGATAAAGTCAAGACCAAAAAGGAGGTTTACAGAGGGTGGAAGCAGGGAAGGGTAGACTGGGCAGAATACAGAGAAACTGTCCGAGTGGCCAGAAACGAGATAAGGCAAGCGAAAGCCCAGGCAGAACTAAATCTAGCCAGGGATGTGAAAGATAATAAAAGGAACTTCTACAAATATATCAGGGATAAAGGCAAGATAAGGGAAGCTGTGGGTCCCCTCTGGAAGAAAATGGGAGACCTGGTCACCTGGGATATGGATAAGGCTGAGCTACTGAACAACATTTTTTGCCTCAGTCTTCAACAGCAAGGGCTCAAACCACACTGCCCAAGTCATGGAAGGCAAGAACAGGGGCTCCGAGAGTGAAGAACTACCCTCCTTAAGAGGTTCAAGACCTCTTAAGGAAGGTCTCTTAAGGAAGGTCCTTTCATCAGGTCCCAGGACTTATGCACCTTCAGGTTCCTTAAGAGGTCACCTCTTAAGGAACCTGAAGGTGCATAAGTCCTGGGACCTGATGAAATCCATCCACGGGTCCTGAGGGAGCTGGCAGACAAAGTTGTTAAGCCCCTTTCCATAATATTTGAGAAATCGTGGCAATCTGGAGAAGCTCCCACTGACTCAAAAAAGGGGAACATAACTCCAGTATGCAAAAAAGGAAACAAAGAAGACCCAGGGAAATACAGGCCAGTCAGTCTCAACTCTGTGCCTGGCAAGATCATGGAGCAGATCTTACTGGAATCTCTGCTAAGACACATGGAAAATAAGGAGGTGATTGGAGACAGCTGACATGGCTTCACCAAGGGTAAATCATGCCTAACAAATTTGGTGGCCTTTTACAATACTGCCACAGACCTAGTAGACAAGGGCAGAGCAACTGACATCATCTACCTGGACTTATGCAAAGCATTTGACACTGTTCGCATGACATACTGGTCTCAAAATTGGGATGTCATGGACTTGATGGATGGAGCAGTCAGTGGATTAGGAACTGGCTGGATGGCCACACTCAAAGGGTTGCAGTCAATGGCTCAGTATCCAAATGGTGGCCAGTAATGAGTGGTGTTCCTCAGGGGTCAGGACTGGGACCAGTACTATTTAACATCTTTGTCAGTGACATGGACAGTGGGATAGAGTATACCCTCAGCAAGTTTGCTGATGACCCCAAACTTGGTGGTGCAGTTGATACGCTGGAGGGAAGGGATACCATCCAGAGGGACCTGGACAGGCTGGAGAGGTGGGCTTATGCAAATCGCATGAAGTTCAAGGCAAGTGCAGGGTCCTGCACCTGGGACGTGGCAATCCCGCGCACAAATACAGGTTGGTCAGAGAATGACTGGCAAACAGCCCTGAGGAGAAGGACTTGGGAGTGATTGTGGATGAGAAGCTTCACATGAGCCAGCAATGTGGCACCAGAGAGCCAACCTCATCCTGGGCTGCATCAAGAGAAGTGTGGCCAGCAGGTCACAGGAGGTGATTCTGCCCCTCTACTCTGCACTCATGAGACCCCACCTGGGAGTACTGTCCAGCTTTGGAGTCCTCAACTCCAACAGGAAGGACATGGAACGGGTCCAGCAGAGGGCCAAGAGGATGATCAGAGGGATGGAGTACCTCCGCTATGAAGACAGGCTGAGAGAGCTGGGGTCGTTCAGCCTGGAGAAGAGAAGGCTCTGGGGAGACCTGGGAGACATTATAACAGCCTATCAATATCTGAAGGGAGCCTAGGGAAGAGCTGGAGAAGGACTCTTTACCAGGAACTGTAGTGACAGGGCAAGGGGCAACGGTTTTAAATTGGAAGAGGGGAGATTTAGATTAGACACCAGAAAGAAATTCTTCACTGTCAGGGGGTGAGACACTGGAAGAGGTTGCCCAGGGAAGTTGTATTCAAGGCCAAGCTGGATGGGTTTTGAGCAACCTGCTCTAGTGGGAGGTGTCCCTGCCCATGGCAGGGGGATTGGAACTAGATGATCTTTAAGGTCCTTTCCAACTCAAAAGATTCTATGATTCTGTGATTCGAATAAGAGGCATGGGAAAGACGTGATTCCTTCTTAGGCCCACACAGAACAAATACTGATGCCATTCGCTGGATGTGCGGTAACAGATGTACCTTGAGAAGGGAAAGGAAATGCTGTATAATAACCAAAGGTGCAATCCCAGGGAAGAATTAGAGTTGGATTGGATTGGGGAAAATGTATTTAATTGATTAGCCAAAATCAGAGTAGGGTAATGAGAAATAAAATAAAATAAAATAAAATCTTAAAACACCTTCCCCTCAACCTTCCCTTCTTCCCAGGCTCAACTTCACTCACAATTTCTCTACCTCCTCTCCCCAAGTGGCTCAGGGGGACAGGGAATGGGGGTTGTGGTCAATTCATCACATGTTGTATCTGCTGCTCCTTTCTCCTCAGGGGGAGGACTCCTCACACTCTTCCCCTGTTCCAGTGTGGTATCCTTCCCACGGGAGGTAGTCTTTCACAAACTTCTCCAACATAAGTCCTTTCCCTGGCTGCAGTTCTTCACAAACTGCTCCAGTGTCGGGGACTCACAGGGTCACAAGTCCTTCCAGAAAACCTGCTCCCTCATGGGCTCCTCTCCACAGGTCCTGCCAGGAGTCTGCTCCAGTGCAGGCTCTCCATGGGGTCACAGACTCCTTAAGACATCCACCTGCTTCATTGTGGGGACCTCCAGGGGTTGCAGGGAGACAGCCTGCCTCACCATGGTCTTCACCTTGGGCTGCAGGGGAATCTCTGCTCTGGTGATTGGAGCACCTCCTCCCTGTCCTTCTTCACTGACCTTGGGGTCTGCAGAATTGCTGCTCTCACACCTTCCACTCCTCTCTCTGGCTACTGCTTCTCCGGTTGAACATTCTCACATAGGCACTACCAGTGTCACTGGTGTGCTCAGCTTTGGCCAGCAGCAGGTCTGTCTTGGAGCCAGCTGGAATTGGCTTTGTCGGACATTGGGGGAGTTTCTAATAGCTTCTCACGGAAGCTTGCACCTCACCCTTGTAATACCTGAAAAAGCCTTTCTATGCAAACCCAATACACTCACCAAAGACTTCTCGATGTAATAAAAGGTGTTTGTGACCCTGATCCCTCTTATTTTATACTGCACCAAACCTGGCTGACAGGATGGGGAAACGTATCCACATTTTGATAGTGAAAGACGTTTTTCTTCTATTGAATTCTTGAAAATCACAGAATCATAGAATCACCTAGGTTGGAAGGGACCTTTTAGGATCATCTAGTCCAACCAACGGAAAAAAAACACCAAAAAACCCCCAAAAATCAAACCAAAACACACAAAAAACCCCAAACACAAACAAAAAACCCCACACAAACCATACACCACACCCAAAACACCACCAACCCAACACTAATTCATATCCCTGAGCACCATGTCAACTCGTCAACACCACTCTACCCCAAGCCTGTAGCACTGCCTGGGGTTGTTGTGACCCAAGTGCAGGACCTGGCACTTGGCCTTACTGAACCTCATTCTGTTGGTCTCAGCCCTTTGATCCAACCTGTCCAGATCCCTCTGCAAAGCCTCTCTATCCTCCAGCAGATCAACACTCCCACCCAACTTGGTGTCGTCTGCAAATTTGCTGAGGGTGCATTTGATCCCCTTGTCCAGATCATTGGTAAAGATGTTGAAGAGAACTGGCCCCAGCACCAAGCCTTGTGGGACACCACTCTCTGGGCCCAGCCCTCCAGACAGTTTTTAACCCAGTGGAGAGTATACTCATCTAAGCCATGAGAATACTCTGTGGGAGCCTGTATCAAGCCACTGTGGGAGACTGTATCAAAGGCCTTACTAAAGTCTAGGTAAATAACATCCACAGCCTTTGCTTCATCCATCAATCAAGTCACTTTGTCATAGAAGGAGATCAGGTTTGTCAAGCAGGACCTGCCCCTCATGAACCCGTGCTGGCTGGGCATGATCACCTGGGTGTCCTTCATGTGCTGTATATGACACTCAAGATGATCATGTAGAGATAGATGGTAACTCTACAAGTACATAAAATGACAAAGTGTCATGTCTAGAGTGAATATCTCAACCAGAATTTTATGCTTCAGGTACAATCAGAAGTAATTCATAATAAATTTGACAGATAATACCAAACATAAAGGTACTATGTAACTGAAAAAGCTAAGCAACGCTTGTGAAAACAGAAAGAAAACAGTAAAACTAACTCTAATGGAGAAATTAAAGATTCTTTACCCTAGAAAAATTACCTGGAAGGAAAGTATTATAAAACTTTGAATGCGTAAATTTAGCCTTTCACTGGTAAGTTATTTACATTAATGTCACACTTAAGAGGGTATGGAATACAATTCCCTTGCAAAAGATATTATGTACAGTGAGAGTTTAATTGCTGCCCCAGCAATGTTACGTGAGAGAGTAAGGTAGAGCCCATACAGCATGCTGCTTTCCGTGGCAGTTTGGAAGTACTGGAATTTCCAGTCTGTTTAACTGTTTTACGTTTTTGGAGGTATAGAATCCTTAAGATTGAGCATTTCTAACATGGGTATTTCATAATTTAATATACTAAAGGACTTCCAAATAAATTTATTTTGGAAAACTAAAACTGCTAAAAAATGGTCATTTATAGGATAAGGAATGTAAGCTAAAGTGGTATAAGAGTGATAAATAAATATAAAGTGAAATTAGTTGCTGATAAAAATCTGATCCTCTCAGTAAAGTTTAAAAATCAATGCTAACTGGAGACAGCCCCATGATTTTTTAAAAAATAGGCATTTATTTCTTATCTTCCATGTGTTGATGAGTTCCTAAACTTCTCATGAAAAGTATTTTTTATGCCTTTCTTTGATGCTGATTTTGTGCTGCAGGTAAAGCCCGCTTTTTGAAAACCTACATGGCTGCCTGTACACGATTTCATTTCACCATGGCATTGCAATTCTCAGCTTTTGCTGAATTTTCTATCATATTAAGTATTGCAGGTCTTCTCTTTGTAGCCTTAGGGATTTTCTGGAAGATGTTCACATTCTCCATGTTAATACTATGAAATGCAATTAAGCATTCTCCTACAGATCTATACTCTTGTAGGCAAGTGGGATCTTCATAAGCATATCCAAACTAGGCAGATTGCCTTAAATAATTAGTGAAACTCAAAGTATACCTGCAGATTGTAAAAATTAGTAGAAAAAACATAGCAGCCAGAATTTCAATATCTGCCTAGATTTAAGCATAAACTCAAGAGTAAAGAAACGTGCAATAACAAAAAAAATATGCCTACTGTATTGCGCTATACAGGACATAAGGTTCCTCTCTCAAACTGGTTTGAAGCTGCTGATCAATGTGGTGAGCCAGACTGCTGCTGGGGTGGGGAGAGCAAAAGGAAGAAGGGGTGAGGGATAGGACAGCAATAGCTGCTGCTGTAAGAAACAGAGTCTCCCTCCCTCAGTAGCAGTCACTGCCCTCCACCCCTTCAGCAGGGATAACAGCAACTCATTTTTGTGTAACTGTGCAGGAGAAAGCGGGAGTTGTTTAAGCTGCATTACCTTCATGAATAACCATTCCCCATCTCCTTCAAAAAAAGGTATTCAAGGGAGAAGGACAAATTCAACCCACGGCAACAGCTTTTAGCCATTCAGACTACTAAAATTCCTATGTGCTTTGAGCTTTCACTGTGTAGCTATAAAGCCTCAGGGGTTATACAATAATGAATGTACTTAAAGACACACAGTCTTTTTTCTCAGCCTTTTTTTTTTTATAAACATGACTTTTTCTTGTACTGCATGATAACAGCATAAACCAACTTCTTCTGAACCCTAGAGCTGAACATTTTCTTCTTTTATTAGCTAGTGAATACTGATGCTTTTTATTTTTATTTTGCTGTTATGCCACTCCATTGCATAAAACATTTTTTGTAAATATCATCACCTATTAAATATGTTCAGTTAACAGATGAGTTTAAACCAGTGGCCTAAATAAAATTTATATGCCTATATGCTGCATGTTGATTACAACATCAAAATGTATATTACAGATGCCATATCAAAGTTCCTGGTCTTTGAAAACCCTGTCCACCATCTGATACTGTCAATTATATATTTTTCTAGGAGCTGATAAGATATAAAAGCATAAGAAACACTATAAACACTGGAAAAAGCTAACTAGATCTATGGAAATATTACTAATTTAGATATGGTATGTTCTTGTAGAGATTTTCCTTAAGTATGAATTGCAAAACGTATGCTAAGCATCATCTCATGAATCTTGATAGACGTAATCATGCAATTATTGTTAGGTTAAGTGATTGAAAGCTGTGTACACACACAGAGAAGCACAGAAAAGCAATGGTGGGGAAAAGTCTGAATAACACCCAGCTACTCCCAGGCCCATCACATCAGCCTACCTGCACAGGACCTACCTACTAGGACAGAACATTATCTTAGAATTTATCCAGGCTACACGAAAGCCCAAACACCATCACAAAAGCAAAGCCCAAACACCACTACTTACATAAATGTTCTTACAAATTATTACTTTTGTTATATGCATTCTTGAAAAGAACTAAAAAAAAAAAAAAAAAAAAAAAAGAAAAAAAATGTACACACTCATACTGTCCAGTTAAAATTTTGTGCCTCTAAAAGGGACTCCTTTTAACAGTGCTGCAAGGACCTGCCAAAAAAAATCCCAAAAGGCAAGGAACACTAAAGAAAAAAAAAACACCAAACCATGAATGACGGTTTGTAGTGATTTAGCCACAGTTTGGAAAACATTTAGCCACACGTAATGAAAAAAAGGATTACAAGAGCAAGGAAATTGCTTGTGGAGAGAGTAAAACAGCAATACTTTTTAAAGGACTAAAATAAAAAAAATATCACACTCATATATAACAAAAAGAAAAATGGAAGCTTATAGGATGTTTAGTTATTTTGGTTAGCTTTTTTCCAACAAATTAAGAACAAAATGAACTCCAATGATCGTATCAACCCATTATGAGATCAGAATGATTGAGCAATGACAACAGAGCAGGAAAAACAGAAGTATTTGATTAGAATCTATTCTGGTTTGGGGAGAAACAGGTTGTGTTTACAGCAAGGGATGGCAGCAAAATACTTTCCGTTCCAGAAAGAAGTGAAAGGAATGTTAAGTCACGAAAGTCTTCTGAGCCAAATGCCTTAATGCCATAATTAGAGTCATGTTCTCTTGCAGAGGTCCTAATAGTTGGGCTCCCAGGAGCAGACAGAACTGCTTGGCAGTAGGATGCTCACCTGGAAAATGGGCATAAAATCCTGGATTCCAGACCTTGTGCTTTGTAAGGGTTAGGATTAAAATTTTCAATAGAAAAAGAACCCAAACCATACATACACAGTTACTTTTCATAAACTGAGACTGGAACACAGGGCTCTTTTTCCGCCTTCCTGTCACAGATCCCATAGCTGTGCACTAACCTCCCCACAGAACTGCAAGGTATTTTACTGGGTATTTTACTGTAGAGCCTGTGTCTCCCTGCTCAGCACTGCAACACACTAACCCTTTTGTAGACCAAGCCCCCTATTAGCATTTGGCACTGGTGTGGCTGCTCCTGGTACATTCCTCTAAGGCTAACGTCCACGTTGCAAGAAAGATATTGATGAAGCACACGTTGGGACTCAAAGAAGAACTGAGTGATGAAAGGCTTAGCAGAAGTGGGCAAATTATTTATTTTACTGACAAAAAGGTTATAAGGCAAATTCATGATAGCGGAGAAGTAATCTCATGAGAGAAATAGAAATTGGATACTGTTGGGTCTGTCAGTCTAATGGACAAAAAAAAAGATCCAGAAGGTGGGTGACAAGGCTAGACAAATTCCTACTACAAATGAGGAACAAAACTTTAACACTGACAGACAACAACCATGGAAAAAAATATGAAGGCTTGTGGAAGATCATCTCCATCATTGCCAACTTTTAAACCAAGGTGGATTTCCTCTCCCCAAAAGACCTGCATAGGTCAAATAGAAACTAGTTCACGTAACCAGCAGAGAGTGTGTTGAAAAATTCTTTATCCCAGCAGGAGACTTTTATCTCAATATCTCTGACCCCAACCAACACCCTCTGATGGCAACCAACATAACCAAGAGCATGCTAAGCCTTTCAGCTTTTTTGGGTGTAGAGCTTTACAGATAGACTGAAGGTATGATTAACTTCCAAATGCCATGGGTTGCCAACCAGACTCAATGTAAGATGCTGAAAAATTGAAGAAGATCCATCACAGGGCTGCAAAAAGCATTGTAAGGCAGGACATAAAAAGAAAGACTGAAAAAATGGGATTTGTTCATCCAAGAGAAGAGAAAGCTCAGAGAAGATTTAATCAAAGTGTTCTTCCAATATATAGGAAGTAGTTATAAAGAACATGCAGATGCTCTCTACAGAAAGATACTTACTATATATACAGGATATATATGTGGCAATATCTGATATTTGCCTATGGATAGATTTGTTATAACCCTGTCTTCCTGTTTCTTAAGTGCATACTACTTGTTCCCTCTCTGTCCATGCCAGAAGAAAAATACACTGTTCTTTCCTGACATTGCCATGTATTTTTTTTCTGATTTGTTGAGACATATCAGCATCCCTAAAAACAAAATAATGTAGTTTCGACAAAGATAAATGTAGATCCATGAGCCAGATTTCCTCTACCCATTCCTAAACATGCTTTTGAATTTCAGTCTACTGGTAGTTCCTCATCTCTGAGCTTGCAAAGCAGCCTCAGTCCAGGCCTCACCAATATATTAATTTTTTCCCCAAAAAGAAACATTCAACAGCATGGTCCATTTAAATGGCTATATCCCAGCTCTTTTTTTTTTTTTTTTTTTTTTTTGTTCTTAATTACACACACTTATACTATACTAACTTGAGGTATATCACTGACAAAGTGATTATTTCTCCTTTTAGTGTAATCAGTATCTCTAATCTAGTTCTTTATTTGTGGTCTCGACTTTCAAAAGCAAAGAACACAAACCAAACTTTTTTTGCTTACAAAGTATAAACAATACTAATCTAAAAGCGTACAGGGGGAAAATTAACTGTGATAGTGGCACTTAGTCTTTTCCACACTTTCATATATAAGAATGCAGTGCACTTAACTCCAGTAACTCCAATCTATTCAGAACATTTAATACATTTAAAAGAAAGAATAGACAACTGATAACATCCTGGAAATTAAATACTCTTAAATTAACAAATTGCTTAAAGACTTCCACTCTTTCAGAATGAAACAGAAAGTTACAGAGGCAACAAAAGACATTAATTGTACATCACAGTTCATGATTTATTTCTTTTGAGTTTGGAGGCATGATATGACTAAAAATATAACATCTTTTGAAAGTACTGTTTTAGATATACCAAATATTAATGGTGTAGAAACATAGGCAGGTAAAATAGTTAAATTCTGCAAACAGCAGCTTTAACCCAAGATGCTTTAAGGGAAGGAGAGGCAAACATTGATACTGTTTTAGCAGCATAATGTACACCCAGAATAAAAGCCATAGGTTGACATAAACCCAAGAATAACATTCTCCCTGATTTATTCCACTACAATTACCAATAACTGTATTACTGAAGTATTATAATAATACATTGAGTGCAGATGACTACAGTCCTTGGTTAACATATAGCACAACTTGGCAACTACCACAAAAAACCTGCAACTAACCCAAATCAGCAAGAGAAAAGCAAACCCACTTATGTCACTGTCATTGAAAATTTCTACAGACTACTACATCTTAGAACATATTTTGTTTGTGGGACTTCAATATTCCATGTAACACAGATCTGCAGCCATATCTGGAAATAAAATGTATTTTTCCTGAACAACAATTTACAAGTTACAATTGTAAAAGTACTGCAATTGTGAAGTGACCCGTTGAGGTACAATGTTTATCCAAGTAAGACTCAAATAATTTAATAGGTAAGTAGAAACTATTTGCTCATTCTTCATGCTAGTCACAATAAATAGCATGATGTCTATCTTTCTTCTTCTAAAGAAAGAAATGTTTCTAAAAATGTATGTATTTTTAAGCTTCAGTGACATTTTGATGCAAAATTAAAATAATTCTGTTTCCCTAAAATGATATAGCTGTATTTAAAAAATTCCATGTATTTTCTTTTCACAATTAAATTAAATTTTTACTTAAAAATAAAAATTTCTATTAATGTTTTATCATTCATGGTATTTTATCAATCACAGTATTACAACAAAACCTGCAATATTTCACCACTTAAGATATATTATGCAAAACAGTAAAGAAAAACAACTCCTAATGTTTGGATTTTAAAGAATTATTAGTCTACAGTATGTCATGTAGTAAAGTATAAGAGTTGACTTACAAGTCAAGACCCAACTGCAAGCACAAATGGATTTCCTGAATGTCATGGAGCCTGGAGCCAGCCAGCCCCCTTCAATCAGGGAGTCAAACCAGGAGGAGGCTGTAAGATATCTATTTACCTGAGAATTACAGAAGGAGGACAAGCCCTACAGCTGACTTGGAGAGGGCAATGTCTTCACAACAGATCCTCAACACAACAGACCCTAGATTATTCAAAGGAACAGTGATTTTTTTGAGTCAAAGATCACACTGATACCTGGAAAAAATCCTTGGCCTTGGAAGTTAGGTTTTAATGAGATGAGGAGAGGAGCAATGTGTCTGACATACCAGCATGGTAATACATCTACCAGAATATGGCTGCATCACATAATTTTTCAAGAAATATTTGTTTTCACATCAGTAAGCACTACATGGCTGTAGATTCTAGCACTTAAGTGTGCAATTCAGCAAGACATAACATTACTGACACCCTCATTATTAGAAACTGACTACCTTTGAATCAAGCCTGCAGCAATTCAGAAATTAAGAGAGAAATAAGTTTATACTCCCAAGCACCCACTGAGGCACTCCCAGCTCATTTACCAGGTTATTCAGTGCACAATTAATCATCAATTCCACAAAGCACCTACCTGCCAAACCAAGTGTTCCTTTACAACAGCTGTACCTGATAGACAGACGCTCAGCACAATCGTATGAGATGCAGAGGTCAAGACGCTGGCAACTATAGCGTCCCTCATGTTGAAGGGCAGCATGGTATACACCACAAAAATAATGAATAAGAAAAATGACACCTGTGCAAAACAGCAAGACAAAAAAGAAGCATGTCAAATTCATTTTGGAATAACATTTAAATAGTAGCATTTAATTTTAACGGTCTTCAGCATAAAGTTACACATCAGTTTTTCACAAGAAAGTTACTGCTAATGCTGCAGAAGATAAATTTAGGAAGAATTCATTTTAAAAAGCGCTGAAAAATTTACATTATATTTGATTTAAGAAGTTCAGTTTCAAGATACTACATCATGGTTCGAGAACTACACAATACTCCAAACTTTTAAAATTTAACTTCAAATTTATCTTTTATATTTTAGTTTCATTAACACTCTGTTTGCAGTTCAGGTGTAGTTCTCCTGAGTGGTGGTTTCTGATTGTGAGCTGCATTACAAAACAATTTGCCAAAACCCTCCACAGGGCCTAAATTGCAATGCAGAGGGCTTTCGTTCATCCTCATGCACTAAAAATTCACAACTTAATATTTTGCATAATAATATGCAAAAAAGCCCAAGTTTGGCCAAGCATGTTGGTGTAATTATATTATACTTAATGTATATCCACATGATGTATGTCAAATTCAATTTTAAGGTAATACATTTATTTGGACATGAAAAAAAAAAAATATCAATCACAGCCCATAAGCAGAATTTACTGCTAGCTTCTTTTTAAGGGTACTAGCACCCACACTAACTTTATGGAACAAATTCTCTCAACCTTTAACAGCAAAAGGGATTTCTTCACTATACATACAAAAGTTTGTCTATTTGATGGTATGCATATGTTCTAAACTCCACCGCATATTTGAGAAAACATAACTAGATTTGGTACACAGATTTTGCAGACATAAGTAAGTAGGCAATTCTGAAAATGTGCCAGCTTGTGTGTAATTATATCCCTACGTAAGTGTTTCCATCAGTTTTAGTTGACTTATAAGCCTATTCATCATCTAACAGTTGTATAGCAGTAACAGTATTTAACTCAGAAAGATCCCAAGCAGGTATGAGAAATAATTTGCTGCTATCTTCTTTTCTTGTCCGTTTCTTTTCTTCACATCGTCATATGATGATTCCATAGTCAAAACTGAACCATAATGTATGTGCCTACAAGGCAGCAGAGGAATTCTTATCCATCATGGAGACAAAAATGGATGGAGAAGGAAGTTCACTTCTGGTCTCCACTCATCTTTTTCCAATTCCTCCACTAAGATTAATCCAGCTCCTCTTGATCACTCATACTCTTTTTGATTCTGCCAACTCTCTTGTATGCTCAAGAATCAAAAATTTCAATGGCATAGAATGAAACAGAACTGCAAAGGACATGAGGGAATATAAGAAAATAAAGTAACAAAAAAGCAAAAGGAAAGCTTTGATTCTCTACTCTGTCGTTCTACCAACTGCCAGCACAAGGAAACAGAAGTGTTCAGTGTCTGCTTAGTTTCAGTCCTCCCTAAAAGTTTTGACTGTGATGAAACGTTAGTAAAACAAACAGCAAAGGAAAGGATGTACAAACTTGCTCTAGATAAGAGAAGGGTTATGTAAGTATGATGCTTTCAAGTTATTCTGGCCAAGTAAAAATCAACTGTGATACTAAGGGAACAAACTGATAAATCTCAAAACTTGACAAAGATGTAGAAAGTTCTAGTAGGCTAGAAAAGGCAAAACCACCATGTGTCTTTGAAAGATTGTGAAAAAGGCTTAACTTCAATTCCTGGAGAAATAACAGACAAAATAATAAACCAATTCATAATCAAGAGTTCTGAAAGTTAAGAAAAATGTAAGGAACAGGCAATGTGATTTTACTGAGAACAAATCAAGTTAAAGCAATCTCACATTCTGTTGTGATAACAGGTATCACGGAAGGGGGAAAACCTGAATAATGAGTTAAGCAGCAACAAAGGATGTGAAAGGTCCTCTAATATAGGAATAAGATGAAGTTACTCCCTGTTATCCTTGGTTGAAAATACATGCATAATTTCAACCCTCCTCAACTACAGAGAGAGATTTTAGAAGTTTTAACCCCTCTTGACACTACATTTTCAGACTTCAAATTCTTCGTTACTCAATATCAAACAGGTTGAGTTGGACTGTAACTGTGTTAAAGAACATTCTTATGTTTTCTTCTTATTGGGTCCAAGAATGCTGTTTGCAAAACAGGAGAGGTAGCAGTCATGCTAAGATAGACACTCATCCAAAGTGCACGTAGGGACAGCACAGATAATAATTCTTGACTCTTGGCCAGACTCCTCTTCTCTTATTTCCAGTAATGGTCTAATGACCCAAGGAGAGGAGAGCTCCATTTATTTCACCATGGCTCAAAAATATTCTCACTAAGTACCTGAAATATGTTGCTTCTACCTTTCATCTCAATAGCAGACATACATAGATTGTAAGGCTTGGGACCATTCAAGAAATTTCAAGATGTTGCTCTGTTTAATTTTGATATCGTAGAAGTTGATACTCAAAGGCTTCTGAGTCGGGTGGTTCTTCAGGTTGGAAGAGAAGACAGGCTTTCTGGACTCAGTCACAGTCAGCAGAAAGGACAGCAGCCTTTTATAGGTTGGGTTTTTTTGTAAGAATGAGCAGAATATAGCTGATACAAGCATTAAAAAGCAGCAATGTCAAGCTCTGAAAGACCCCCACTATCCCATTGCAAGAGCTGATAATATGAATCACATGCATGTCTGCATTTGATGTGTGTACCCCTCAGTAAACACAATATTAATATACAGTGCATTATTTCTCTTACTTAAAACCAGCCTGTTCCACCAAAGTGTGCCATAACCACAAAGCCTGTCACTGTTTTGAAACTGTGTTGGAAGCAATCTTTGATATGAGTCATCACTACTACTGCCTAGTTGAAACATGCTTTTTGTCCTGAACTGAACTTAAATTGCTTAAGGAATTTGACTCTCAGAGATTTGTATGATGCTTTTATGTTATCAATACCTTGAAGATGTGGAATACTGGGGCACAGATGGTATGCATATTGGTATGTATATTTGTTAACACCGGTGTAGCACCTTACATAGAAGTATGTGGCTTTCCTGCTTTGATTGAGGGGTATCCAGGACTTTTGCCCATCATTCTTGACTGTCAGAGCTTAGCAAAACTTGAGTGTGTTTGTTGCTCTGGGTATCTCTTCTCCCACACTTCAATAGTTCCACATTCTCATCTACTGTGTAAGCAGTCCTTTTCCATAGCAATTTAAAGAATGAAGAGCTGCACTAGCGCGGCAGTCTAGGTGGGCATTTAAGACTATTTTTCTGCACATTTTGTGCAGCTGCTTTCAGAAGGGCAGCAAAAGTTCTTATACAGCTTGCTGTAGAGACACCATTAGAGAGACTTGGACACCAAATGGTATAATGCCAGCATGGTATCAGAACAAACTGATCATCCACGACCACTCACAAATCCTCATTCTTCTTACAGAACACAACAAAAAACTATAGATAAGCACCTTCACAGATGTTGAAAAATAGAAAGATTTTGGTTGTTCAGGATAGAGAAGTAGTTCCTTCTTTAAATCAAGTCCATTCTGAACATTTTTAATGATGGCCTTTTTGTGCCAGCATCTCCAGATACATGTTGGCCACTTCAGCCTTTGACCTTTACTAGTGACTGTGATCTGGGAGAACAGTTGATGGAAAAGTCACTGTTTTGGACTCTGATGCCACAAACTGCAGGGCGCTCAACCTATGGACCAAACCTGGTTTTGGAGCCCAAGAACCCCACCTGTCCTCAGAAACCTCGTCTCCCTGCCATCACCAGTTTCTATTCTGAGTGGCATCACCTTAACTCTGAAAGGTAACTGAAGTAGAAAGTTTAACATATTTTACACGTTAAAATTGTCTTTTCTAACGTAGTGGGTACCACAAGGGATGTTGCTTTTGACAGTGAGAACAATTGTACAAAAACATACTAATCATTCATTGTATACAAATTATGTCACAACAATGACTCACTAGCTAGACAGACTTTTTAAGATTATGTTAAATAGTTAATCCTACCTGGCCTAACAGATGTAAAATTAATTCAATTTACTGTTACTCTGACCAGAATTTCCCCATAAAGAGTATGACATCTTGGTACTGAAGCAGGCACAGAAACTGAAATGCGCTGTTTCAGTAAGGGTCAGGGGAAAGCACTGTTGGTGGACACAGACAGCAGTAATGAGGCTACAACCAATAAAATATCTGTAGCTCTTTGGGACAAGACAAACAAGTGTAATGACAGCAAAATGCTTGTGAAAACAGTGCTAGTTCTTCACTATGTAACCAGAAAAGATCCTCTTCCCATAATTAAACTGTTAGACTACAAATATTCACCCTAAGTAGGGCAGCCCTCCACAGGATCCCTTTTCAGAGATTTTTCAAGATCAGCTTCACCCTTACTGTGTCAAGGGAGTAAAACTTCATCGAGTAATTAAAGAATTTTCCCTTCGAAAGACACTTAGATTACAAGTACTGATTTCAAATTTTGTCTGCATACATATATTTAAATAAATAAAAAGGTTTCATAAAATAATAGTAGGTAGGACCTACTAATCTTACCAATAGTTACAAATATTATATTCATAACTTAATAAAATGTATGTATTAAGGTGTCAGAAAAGTATTTATAAAAGCTAGAAACCGTACGTTAAAACTCTGTGTAGTTGGCAGAGTAAAGGTTGGAAATATTTAAAGGTCTTTGCCTTCTGGCAAAAACTTCTGAATTCCAGACCTCAAATCTTCAGACTCAGATTTCTAAAAGGTGGGCAATGTTAAAAGAACAAAACAAGCTACCCACATAGAACAAAAAATTGACTACTAAAATCAACTTCTGTTCTGAAACACCTATAAACAGGATTACATTATGGAATTGTTGGATAAGGTGAAGGTGGAACTGTTGTTCACCAAACCCTGCAACACTAGAACAAGAGGGCACTGAATAAAACTACTAGAAGATTGATTTAAAACAGATTAAAAGATAATGCATCTTTACCTAGCAGATAGTCACCTTCCTGAACTTGCTGCCACGGGTGGTCAGAATATACCAGTAGGTTCAAAAAGAAATTAAAAAAATTCACGAACAACTTGTCCATAAACCAATAATGAAAAGACAGGGCAGAGATGTGCCCTCTGACATCACTAACACAACTGTGGAGGCTGGCAAGGTATGAAGGGAACAACAGACCCCAAAAGGTGATCAAGCTTGTGTGCTGCCTTTTGATACAGCTTCTCTTGCCATTCTTGGAAACAGAGTGTTGTTCTAAGTGGACTGTGGTCTCACCCTGCAGGAAGCTTCCTGAGCTCTTGTGCTACAAGTCAAATATAATTCAAAGGAAGAGAAAAAGTAAAGAGAAAATAAAGACAGAGAATTGGGAGGGAAAGAGAAAGGGGAAGGGGGGAGGAAAAGAGCAGTTATGATAAGTATATGTATAAATTTAAAAAAGCTACATTTTAATTCATATAAAACCAATGCTTCTGAAGTGCCAGGTATATGATAAACCTTATCAATAAAATCAACAAGGAGGGCTTTGCTTGTGATTTACTCCACAAAATTATGTCCACAATAAATTATTACTTCATGCATTTTTACCAAATGCAAACTTTTCTTTTCCAATAATTATCATAGAGGTAGTAAACAACCCTGTAAATCATGCCTTGTTCTTGAGCAGGGAGAACTCTCTAATAATCCCTTTCTTTTGTGTAGAGGTCTGGGTTTAAATGTCATCAGGAAACAGTCATTACAGCCTCTGCCAAAAAATTAACTACATCCATTAGCAAAATAGGATAGAATAAAAGCAAGTTGACTCCAAGGAAATGGATACTTCAAAATAACTGCAATAAGGGACCTTCTTATGTGCTGCTAAAGTAGCAGACTGATATGACAATAAGACAAAAGACTCCAGAAAAGGAAGGAAAATTCACATTTGAACTAATCAAGACATTACCCAATTGCATGCTGTCTACTGGGTGATTGCTTTCTATGTCACAGAATTCTTTTTATTTCATTGAATGGAATCAGTAAAAGTGATATGAACTCTGTAAAGAGTGACCCAAGGACCAACAGCAGTGACACAATGATCCATAACAATTTTTCACCCTTCCTGCTACAGAAAGAGAAGATTGATCTACCATCATCTCTAGGAGCTTTGAGATTATTCCTGAACACATTCAGAAAATATTTTTGTTCACTCTGTAATGCCTATTTGTACTATCATCTCTTCCTCACTTAATTCTCCTCTTTCTGCTGTATCTCCTCACCCTTAACCTAATTAGTCAAGAAGACAGATTTGTTCTATTACAACACTGATAGGTTCCCTGCAAGCAGTAAGGCAACTTCATAAAGCACTATACAACCATGGCATGTGTCTGCAGTGACTTGAGTCACTGACAATTAGCTATACCTTTCTCTTTTTTTTTTCAGTAATGAAAAGCATCAGATATAGAGAATACATTGTTCATCCTTGTTGTTCTTCCTTTCTGTGTTTTGCCCATAAATATTAAGATTAGAAACCTACAACAACAGTAATAATTCCTGATCATCACAGCAAGCATTTTCTCTAAAGGGACAGTGGATATCATTATTTAATCCTACCTTAATAATTTTCCTTAATTTATTTTTTCTTTTTAATCTAAGGCCAGTGAGAAAGGGACTAGAGAACACTGTCAAAACCAGTCTTGTCTTCCCATGCCACCATAAAAGTAATACCAGACATATTTAACTCTGGCTAAGATCACACCGCATCCTCTTCAGAACAATACCACACAATTCTAAAGTAAACTGCAATTAAATTAACACATTTTAATGGTGGAAAATCAAAAGAGATCCAAATGATTGTACAGTATATGTAAACAAACTGAACTCCAAAGCAATATAAAAATAATTTCACTGGGACTATTAAGTAGATAATTTTACAACACTCAAACACTTGTGCCTCAAATTTAAAAGGAGTCTAATAAGAGCATACATTGAAAACTTTTTGAAAGTTTCCCTAAAAATGAAGAACTATACAAAACTGGAAAAGAAGCATAAATTGCATAAAAATCTAACCTGGCCAGAAATTATCTGAAAATCCGTGTTGAAATATGTATGCTTGCACATACACAGAAAACATGAGCAATGACAGCAATTAGTTTAAATCAGAATTATAATAAGGGCAGAAGATGAATACACTACATTCCAGGAGATCCAAGGATTTTTCTGCATGTTAGGCATGAAAGAAGTCTAACAGTGGATTTGATCAACTATTATAAGAGAATGCAAAACTGTTAATTATATTAAAGGAAAAACAGAACCATCAAATAAAAAAAAGTCTGTTTTCTACTAAGGGAAAAGCTAAATGATATATCTACATTATGCTAAAGAATATTTGTGATACAGTTTTCTGTTCCAAAATATTATTTCACAAGTATATAAATCCACATACACTAATGTTGAGACATTTTTAAACGACAGGGCCAATACACTATACTCAAGCATCTTATAAGAGTTCTGGACTATGTACGTTGATTATCAGCACCTCCTAAACACCGAGACAGTTCCAGAGAATTGCAGGCAAATTTGATTGGTAAAGGTAAAATTAGGAAGCAAAAAAACCAAATTGTTCAACTTTTACACTGAACGGACTGTGTTGGAGGACTCAGAGAATTTATTCAATGACCCTCTAAATGTTTCGCAAAAAAGAGTGGAATGGTGATGTGGCAATGTTGAATGGATTTTTAATATTATTCAGGGGATTCAAAAGTAGAAACACATGGGAAAAGTTGCAGAGGTGCCTCATGCTACAGTGACTGGGCCGTAAAATAGCAGACCAAATCCAACATAATAAGTACAAAATAAAAGGCATGGGAAAAACAACTTTAACTGAACACTTACAAAAGCAGCTTTCACCTTAATTACTACAACCTCAGAAAAAGACAAATGATTTGATGTGAGCATCTCTTTGAAAAAACAAATAATAGCAGTGGTTGAAAAGGCAAATAAAAGGGCAGGAATTATTAGGAAAAGAATAGATAATCAAGCATCATGATGACATTGTATGAATCTATGATGTGCATATTTCTTGATTAGCTCATGCAATTTTTTTTCTCCCCATCTTAAAATAAAATCCAAAGAATAAACCCCCATCTTGATAACATTCCCCCTAAGCCTTCTCTTCCCCAGGCTGAACAGCTCCATCTCTCTTAGCCTTTCTTCAAATGAAAGATGTTCCAGTCCCTCAGTCATCTTTGTGGCTCTTCTCTGGACTCATTCCAGTAAATCCGCATTTCTCCCCAGTACTGGGGAGCCCAGGACTGGACCCAGCACTCCAGATTTGGTGTCACCAGCAGTGGGGAAGGATCACCTCCCAACCTGCTGATGTGCCTCTTCCTAATGTAGCCCAAAGGATGATTGCATGACCAGGTTCAGCAAAGTACCACCCAAACCCATGAGGAAGTCTAAGCCCTGACAGATCGGTGCCTCTGATGTACTGACCCATGGTAACATTTCAACTGTCTTGACAAGACATCAAGAAGCCCTGACAAACTTCTGTTTACATGATTATCAGGGAACCTACCAAGAGCAGTACTTGAAAGTGAAGAAGGGAAAAAGAGGGTCATGATGAAAAGCAAAAATGTAGAGGTGTAATTACTCTGCTTAGCAGCTCTATGTGCTGAGGAACACCTCTGATGTTCCAGAGAGCAAGAAGTACCCAGTAACCCAGCAACATCACAGGGAAGAGGGCATACCTCTCCCTCTCTTTGTCTACTATCAAGCAGGAGTATGCAGAAGATAAATAACACTGAGAAGAGTAGTCACTAGCCCTGGAGAGCAGAAGGCCTCTTTTCCTTGAGACACACAAGGGTCAGCAAAGGACAACAACCCCGGTGAACTGATATTTGCTGTGGCAGGTGCCAGAATGAGCGAAAAATAACCAGAAGTGTGATAAAGAGTCATAGCTGGAGTATATCTGGTAGAAAAAAAATCAAAATAGCGAAGAGCTTGAACAAAGGAAATGTGGATTTCCTCGGCACAGATCAATAGTGTCAGTTAACAGCTCAAGACAAAATCTGCTGCAAAGGAAAGATGGGATAAACTGAAATGACTGAGCAATATGACTCCACTTACAGAAACCTGATAACGTGAATGGATTTTTTTTGCAAATTATCTTTTTTCCTAAGCATCTATTTTTTGGGCAAACCACAGAAGAAACACAAGAAATTGCCAAGGAAAGGAGGCTCTCAATGACTGCCATGAAATACCATGACTGTGTACAGAGTGGTAATAATACAGAGTAGCATAATGTTAATGGAAAGGCAGGAAACAGATTTCTTCTTGAGGAGAGCTGCCAAAATACAACATAACACACCTCCTTGGAAAATATTATTAATCATAGAAACAACATGCTTAGATGTGTACGATGTCAGAAGAGTAGACAAAACTGTGTTAAAATAATCTAAACTTTGAGGGGAAAAAGAAAAACAAGGGAAAAAACCAAAGCATTAAATTGTCACGAGGCTAAGACAGGTTTTGTAGTAATTACAAAAAAATCTTTGTTATCCCACTGTGACACACCTTTCCCAAAGGTATTCAGATCATCTCTTAATATATTCCCAAAGACTTGGTTGAGATTACCACTTTGGTTGTTACACAGTGCCTTTGGGACCTCAGCCTTTCATCCTGATCAGGGCTTTCTATTTGCAACCTTGTCTGTTATGCCCATGAGTCTGCACATGCCAAACCAAGCAGTGTTTCTTTGGGTGGTTCTCACGGGAAAGGATTGCCACTGGCATGGGTCTAACCTCTTTTTTCCCCCCTTTTCCCTCTCTTCAGTTATGGTTTTTGGTTTATATTAGGGGACCCAATAATGAGGATGCAGAGAGCTAAACAAACGAGTAGCATCCAGCACCCGCCCCTCACAAAAGCATGTTCCAGTCAGCACTAACAGCATCACGTGCACAACCAACCATCTGGGAGTCTGAGCAGGCCCTGAAGAACACCTTGTAGTCACTATGGGAAAAACACTACAGAGAGAACCAACCCCTGCACTAGAGAGGGACATACAAGGAAGGATGCTCATCTGGAGTCTCCCTGATACTTCTCCTCCTAGCTGGCCAGTAGGGAGAGTTTGTCCTTCCCTTTTCTGTCTCTGTCTCTCTCTCTCCTATTTTGTTTGTGGTATCTTCACCACTAGAGTCAAGGCATGCCATCAGCTACAAATCCTGCCAATAAATCTTTGTGCAATGGAACTTGCCCCAGCATTCTTTTCACAACATTGTCCTACACCTCAATTTTTGAAAACCACAAAGTGATTTCCTGATTCAGAAAGTGGTCAGGTTTTGGGAGCCACTAAGGCTCCCTTTACATGAACCCTGGGGAGAAACAGTGCTAGCAACCTGGATGCTGCTTCCTTAAGAAGAAAGTACTGTTGTTGTGAAAGTGACATCCCAAGTTTGCTTTCCCTTTTCTCTCCAGACAAACCTTCAGGGCAAAAGGCAGAGTAGCGAGATAGAAAGGCTGAACATTAATGGACATATGTACTTAACCAATTAGTAGCAGTAATCATCATCATCTCTTTTGCAGTTTTGACATCTAAAAATTGCATGTATTTTTACACATAACATTCCCCCAAGCAAAACAGAGAGACAGAGAGGGTACTCACACATTTATTTCCCACTGCCTCATTTTTAAAACAGCCTTTTCCAGGAAAGCTAATCCCTAATAGATTCAAGGATACAGATCAAAGATGTTCATTCTCTAATAGGGATTTAATTTCAATTGCAATTCAGGAAAAATATGTGGGTAAAATAATTTCATGGTAATTCATAGAAATTCAACTGTTTTGATAACACAGATAGGCCTCCACTTGAGAGGGTCTGTCATAGGTTTGGCCTTTTTTACCTGAAGACTGAAAGAAGACTAAACAGGAGAGAAACTATACCAAAATTAAAGTAAGGCTTGAATTTAACCTGACAGCCAAGCAGATTCATCATTAGCACAGTCATCCCAAGCTTCTCTCACTGTATACTGTTCTCACTGCCTGCCTGTATACTGTTCAAGGTCAAATGCTTTTCCCAGCTCACATTTTCACAGTGAGCTGCTTTTCCTCCTAAATCCAAACCTTGTTGTCATAATGCAGCTGGGATTTCTTCTCCAGAGATTTTGGGGGATTTCTTTTGGAACAGTAAATATGGCAATGTGGAAATCAATCAAAAATGGTAATGCAGATGATATCTTTGCTGGGAAATTCTCAGATGAATTTCACACACACACGCTTTGTCATGAGTCATTTTGGTCATTTGAGTATATAAGTAAATAATTATAAACTGATATTACTTTAATGTAACATCTGTACTTAAATTAATATTATGTACAATTTAAAGCAATTTTGCAGCAGTGGAGCATATCCTTAGGCTGAGTGATTTTAATAATCTTAATAATCCTGATTTTAAATACAGAGTTCTTCATATGCAAAATATTGTAATTATTTTTATAAAGTGTTTATTAATTTAATGAATAATGTAGGCCCAGATACTCACAGACTAGCGATCATGTGCAATTATTAATTGTAGCTATATTTTAATTACAAAGAGATTCATTATGTAGCTATAGGATTAGTTAGATGTGGTAGACTAAATTAATCCCAGTAGGACAAATACAGAGAAAAAATTAATCTAATCTGCTTTATCAAGCTTGGGTTTTCACGTATCACTGTATTGCAAATATTAATATTAATCAACAACTAATTCACATGTTATTTTGCAGAAAGTTCCAGCCATTGCTTACTGAATACACTGTGGTTTTGGTTTTTTTTTCACACCTTCCTTTTCACATCTTTGACACCACAAAGCTTTTTTCTCCTCAAAAGGTTTTGTGGAACAATTTGTATGGAAGTTTGGGTCCCCAAAGGAAATAAAGCATACTCAACATCCTGGAAAATTTGTCAGAAGTTTCCAGGAATAAGAATAGCACCTTCTTACAGTGAAACATGTCTAGGCAGTATATACCTCACACATTAAAGGAAATTTGTCTGAATTAAAGAATTAATGTTTGACATGTTTCTCTACTTATTAGAATCACAGAGTAACCCAGGTTGGAAGAGACCTCTGGAGGTCATAGAGTTCAACCTCCTGGCTGGTTTCAAAGACAAAGTTCAGATTGCTTCCAAGAATGGGCACAAATCTTGAATTATTCTATTGTTCTCTACTAAAACTGGATGTGCTTTTATACAGTGATGAGTTAATTTTAAAAAAGCTTCAAGCAAACAAATATAACGTAAAAACCTGAACTGTTCTTTAATTTTTTTTTATAGTAGGAAATACCATTTATATTATCAACAATAATGTTTAATTTTGCAAGTCAACAGAACAAGCTAATCCCCCCAAATGAGAAGAATAATTTTCCTCTTTTTTGACATATCCAATCCCAAACCACTACTGTGGCCAGACCTACAAATCCAGTCAAGGTCCTGATCTTAGTAGATATGACTGGAAGAAAATAACTGCCAAAGTTAGAAAAGTCACAAGATGTTAAAAAATAAATGGTCACATTCTGCTTAAATTATACCATAATCTCACTCAATGGAACTGCACAACTTTGTCCATGAACAAATAGCTGGAAAATAAATTTCCAGGTATTGTTGGGAGTGCAATGATGAAAGAGAAACTCCAACAGAAGCGTGAAACACAAACACACTCTTCACAGTTATTACAACAATATAGTATTGACCTTCTTTCTTTTTTTTTTTTTCCTGCTTGTTCACATGAACAGAAATAGATGGAAACACAGACATTCACATTAACAGATATGGCTAAATGCTACCTCCTAAGAAATGTTTGTGGATCATACTATAAAAATCAATGGAAACCATGCATGGCTTGTAGGAGAAGAATACGGTCATAAGACAACATTCTCATGATATTACCAAGGAGACTCACCAACTGCAAGTGAGCATTCAACACTAAACCCAAAGTCACTACTGACCTGATTTAGTGCTAACAAAATGAATAAAAAAATATATCATGTATTTCAGAAGCAGCTGGACTTCACACCACTCCATGACAGTTGAAGTGAAAAAATCTATTCTTGCAGACAACTCAAATGCCCAAGCACTTAAATAACCCAGAAAAATAAACTAAAGTTTAAATTAAACATAGATGTTGGATCCCACATTTCTTTCCCAGGCAGCCTATCCAGAGGACTAACACATCACCACTGCCAACAAATCTATGCCAGCATATATTCTTACACAAATTCAGCTGCCTCATTCCTTCTCCCTGAATGGATCCAGCTGCCTGATTAGTGGTACAGAGGAATCCTACAACATGAAGCACGAAGAAATCTTTGTTCATGTCAGGGGCAAATGTTTCCTCTATTTTGCTTTGTCCTCTCCCAGACCAAAAAAAAAAAAAAAAAAGAAAAAAGGAACTACTTGGGAGCAATGGGATTTATTTGTATTTCTACCATTAGCATGACAACTGTATCCTACTGTTGCAGTGGAAGGTTAAAAGTCAGCCATAGCAAAGTGACCGATTATCAGTGTGTCTAATCTAAACCAGTAAACCACAGGTATTAATTCCACTTAAATGACTGGATAAAGCAAGACTGACAAGCTGTACAGCTGTAACATACAATGTAAGATTTAAAGACTGAAAAGACTGTATACGGAGCATGAACACTGCCCTGACCAGTGAAGGCAGGTGCTTCACCTTGCATTAGGCTGGCAATTTGTAGGTTAATAATTTAACACAGCACCGGGTCTTTCAACAGTCCACTGAGAGGGGACTTAATAACTATCTCTGCCATCAGGTAGGAGCAGCTTTTCTCCAGGCAAGAAAGGAGAAAAAGATTATGTGAATCTGAACAGAACCACAGGCCAGACTAGGTGTAAAGGAAACATACACATCCAGATCAAATTTCTGTCCCATGAATAAAAATGTGGAGTTTGCGTAAGAACAGGTTTCCTGTGCATAAGAACATGATGCCCAGCCACATGATTAGATGTATGCTCCAAACATCCGGACAGACTGACTCCTGGAGTTGATCTAAGGATAACTAAACCTTAAGTATGATCTTCCTCTATTTGTTGTATTTCATCTCAAAAACACTTGTAACTGCAGCAGCTTTCTTTTTTCCTGTTCTGCAAATAAATTGCTTATTTTACATTTATTTTAGCCTGGACTGTGTTATGACTGATTGGTAGGTAACTGACAAATACTATCCCTGTCAAAGTGGTAATCCTTAAAAATGAGATACTGAATCACACTCTCACAGCACTCGGTACAACTGCAGATAACATAAAAATAAGTGTCGAGTGAGATAAAATGCTTAGAAACTGGGTCAGTGGGAGTTTGTACAGAAGAGATGTCTTCTGATGATAAGCACAGACCAACGCCTTCAGAAACATGAGCAACGGCTGTACTTCCAAGAGTCTCACGACATGTTTGGACCACCTATGAAGATAATTCAGTTTATTTAATCTATTCCCTTGCATCGGGAATCATAATTCATATCTGGTTTTTTTTCACCATTCATGCTAAGGATGTCAATGAAAGCAAGATAGCTGCAGCAAAATGCCAAGAGGGCGACACAGAACAACTAATTCTAATACACTGGATGCTAATACATGGGTGCTTCTATTTTAAGGTGCAACACAATCATGTCAGAAACATGATATAGCAATTAGTAAGCTCTGAGGAATAACAGACAGGTTAGATAAATAACATTATCCTTGGTGCTCAAAATAAGCCAGTGTATGCCAGTAACCTTACCAGCATCTGAAAGAGATATATCAGTACCTACCAAGAAAGGGAAACAAAGAAAATCACATAACACAAGACTTCAGTGTTCCCATACTGACACTTCTAAAAATTCATAAAAGTACTTCTGAAATCCCATTACAACATCTAATTATATACATCTCATAGACACTGTACTTATTTCACCAATACCAGAGGAGAAATCTGAAACAGAACTCCACAGCTCCGAGATGCAATTTTCTACACTTTGAGGTACTAATGGACAAATCTCAGCATTATTCCACATCCAGTCCACCTCTGCAAGTAGCTTTTTCCTACAGGAATAGTTTCATGAAAGCTTTAGCTACAAATGGAAAGAAACATGAATTAAAGATGACAGGATTAAAACTTAAAAACAGGCCACTATTAAAAGTGGGGCTTTCAGTGGCACCTTTTACAATCAATGCTCCTCTGAAAAACAGCTCTTATGAGAGACAGCTAACTGCATTTGCAAGGCTGGCAATATTTATCACCACTGAAGTTGAGTAAAAAGATAATTAATGTATACCCTCATCTATTTCTAGGTGAAATTATCATTATTCCAATTATAATTTTCTTTATACTACAGATATTATAATTTTTATTCCTGAGACATTTTTAGTGTATATAAAAACCATGAAAATGTTTCTTTTCCAGATCAAGGCATTTTCATTTACATCTTGCTATAAGAGTATGTGTTCTCTACTATACATCATACAAATTCTTGGACTAAGGAAAACCCTCCCAACCACTGGCACCAAAGCCTAACAGTAAAATTTCCAGTGATGTTACTACAGATATGTACAAGGATTGCATCCTGGAGATTCATGGACTGAAAAATTAAATTTGCCAATTTCTTTCACTGGAATACATCAGTTTTCCCTGGTTGTGATGCAAAATTGCAGAAACTATGTACTTCTTTCTCAGTAGTTTCTTTCCTCTTTTTAAGTATTAAAAGTATTTATTAAGTATTTTTAAGTATTAAAAGTATTTATTAAGTATTTTTTTCTGTAAACATGCAGAAACTATGCCCTCTGGAGTCAGTGTATCTTTATCAAATATATATGTTAAAAAAAAAAAGTAAAGTAACTTGACTTTCATCACAGCATCCTACAGAAAGGGAAAAAAAAGCACTGTTCTTCTGTTGCTGCCACATTCTGACAGATGTTTCCATACCACATAATGGGGATAAAAGGGGATACAATTTAATGCAGATGGGATTGAATGGGACTAGGAAATTTTGAGAATGCAAAAGTTCAAGGTCTTCTTCCATCCTCACGTATGAAAAGCCAAATCACTCATGCCCTTTAAAACTTTAGTCAGGCTGGTTTACAAGGTTAAGTTCAAAATGATAGTCAGACCTCTTCAGTACTATACTTGTCACTGTTTATGAAATAGCAATGCTTTTTATCCCATAATTTTCTTTTACACGAACAGCAGAACAGAAAATGTTGTTGAGGAAGGAAAAAGTACAGGCTTAATTCTGTTCTCATCTGCTTATTCTAAGTTGGTAGAAGGGGAGTTTTTTTGATATATAATAGCATGAGATCAGACTCAAGTTTGATAAGTTAGGAACACATCTGGATTCAGGCGGTCGACCCAAAATTTCTAAAAAACTTTTTTTTTTAATATTTTATTGACTTTACATACTTTAGTATACGCTCATTTAACTTATTGCATTAGCTGGGCAACAGCTAAAAATTTTTTTTGAGAAATGATCAGTAAGGTGAAATTGAAGATAGGAGTGACACAACCCCTCAAAACTTCAAAATGCAAATAAGTAAAAGTTAAAATATTTAAGTTAAAATGTTATCAGATTGGATAAAATTATTTTACATGTCTAAAATCAATGAGAAATCACAGTGCCCAGTAATTAGAGTATGGTTTTATCAACAACACTTTTCTTTTGCAATACAATGAAATGTTTTTTCTTAAATCCACTTATCTTTGTCCCATCCTTTTCTTTCAGGCCCACAAACTTATTTATGTATTTAGGCACTGGAATAAATTAAACAGTACAACAGTTTTTGCAAAAATGGGCATTTTCAGTATGCTTTATCTTCTCTCCCTTCCCCCTTCACACTTCTTCCCTTACAGTTTGGAAATACTTACTGAACCAAACACTCGAGTTTTACCTAACTAAAAGAATCACCAATGAACTGCCAAGAAACCAAGGGGCATTTTCTAATGTGGAGCCTGAGACGCACCCGCAGAGCTGGAAGTGATTCCGGAGCTCCACCTTGATTGAAGCAACCTCTGCATTACTCAGGTAAGTAATAATTTTAAATCATTTCATCTGTCTTGCAATATTTCACATGATTTGCAGAAGAAATATCTTAAAGATATTTGACAGAGCTCTATACATGCTACCATAGGTGGAAGTTTGAACTGGTGAAGAACTGATTGATTTTATAGCTCTTACACGGTTACCTAAAATGGGTTATCAACATCTAAGATCACAAAGGTTCAATACATTTGATCACGCTAGGGATAGAAAGAGGCTCTGAGCAATAGTCAAAAACCAGGAATCTCCTTTTTCAAAAGGTACTAAATAACTATTGTTAGCCTGGCTATGTTATTCTATGTATAAAGAAAACGTCTAGCCATTTTCAGTGTAAGAATATGAAGGAATATCATGTCCACTGTAAAAACACCCCTCTCTATTCTCAAATGCCTGCTAATGTCATATAACATAACTACAGAGACAGACAAGATTCCAAGCCTCCAAAGCAGACAGTTATCCCTCTTCCCAGATTCTGCCCTTCCTTCATGATGACATCAAGTCTTTGCCTTTTCCAGTCACTGTTTGGTTTAGGTTGGGGGGGGAGTTGGGGGTTTTGATTGACTGTCAGCAGCACAAAGCTGATACGAGAAACTGTTAATTCTGCCTTAAAAACAAAAGGAAACCCCACAGACCCAAGCCACAAAGGAGAAATAATTTGCAGAAAAGGGAGGAAGGAAGCTGATAACTGGGATATAACTGTGATGTTGCCAGACTACAACCCAGTAAATGCAATGAGAATTGTACATGCTTTTCATGGCAGCATGCCAGACCTGAACTACCTAGCTCTTCTTTTTAATTTTTTTTTGCAAGCAAAATGGTGTCAACTTGTGGGATTTTTACTTAATGAGTTGACAGCACCAACTTCTGCTTTGGTTAATGGAGAAAAAAAAAAAAAAAAGACAAGAACAACTAAGCCAGTGGTGCCCTGGTGTGGGCCACCCACAGCCACTGTCCCTGCCTCACCATGGGTTACCCATGGCCACAGTCTCTTCAGAAGGGTGCCCATTTGGGATGGAGCACCTTATTTCAGGAGGACACCTCCAGCTGCACATCTCATCATCAGCCTCTCCCTCCCCAATGTCTCCTCTGCCTGCCTGCCTTCCCCCCTCCCCCAGGTTCCGTCTGCCACTCCAGGAGCACGGCATGCTGCTGTGGCTGGCCTGAGATGGGGGGCTCACACCACTTTCAGAGCTGTCTGGACCTCTCTGTAACTAGAACAGGACACCCCACTGCCGACCCCTGCCATGTCTGCCCCATGCACTTTCCCAAGCTGTACGGTCACGTGGTGTAACTTCTGAGTTTCAGTTATTGTTAGCTTGCTGCTTGTGAAAAAAAGAAGAGTCTTCTGTCATCATTTATATACAATTGTTCTCATCTAGAAATAATTAAATGTGCAAATGCATATTTACAAGAATCTATAGCTCCGCTAATGTTTACATTTCTAAGTAAGCCAAGTAGAAGTTCTCAAGTGCTTTCCTACACAGACCTATCAGACTCACACAGCTGCCAGCACCAGGCAGAATTGTTTACCACAGAGAAAATGCTTACTCTTTTAAATACGCTGCAACACACGTACCTCTGCATGCACTAGCAGAGTGGAAAAGAAATCTAAACAGGACACAAAGGCTTCAATTAGTGCAAGAACTGGAAAACAAAGAGTGACAATTATTTAGTTATGAAGCTAGGAAAAAAGTAATAAATACTATTACTTATTCATAGTATTACTTAATTAAATAAAAATTATTATACCCCAGTATTTTGTAACATTCCACTTCAACACTTTTCAGCTTAAAAACGAACAAGCACAGGGCAGGCAGAAGTCTGCACCCAAATTCAGCTCCACTGAGGTTCCTGGGCTCTGGATGTATTGGTTTCTCATTCATAACAAAAAGCTCCTCCTGCTGGATTGTATGAGCTAGTTTCACACCCAGATGAGCAATTCCATAGCAAAAACCCTGCACCATAGATTGGCAGAACAGAAATACATAAAACTAGGGCAAAAAAAACCTAAGCAAAGCAAAGCATAGGTGACTATATATGCCACAGTGGCAAAGCCACGGGTCTTCATTTATCTCAGTCAGTAATTATCACCAGTGCCCACTAAAGCTGTAGAAACAAAAGACATTTGACTTTTCAAGGTGAAATACTCTACCAAGGTTCCCTTGTTTCTCCAGAAACTCTGAAATGAGCCATTAAAACAAGCAACAGTCAAACTGACTTTCAAATTTTCCTTTTGATCTTAGTAAATAAGGAAATGAAATTCCAAATAAAAATTCAATTGTTTACAAAACTAAGTCAGTTTGATTACATTAATAATAACTTAAGAAAATAATTTAAAACTTTCTTGTATTTTTTTAATAGCATTCTTCCTTTAAAGGCTTCCCTTGGAGAAACTAAGATCTGCTGCTTTAAGCACTTCTCTTAGACAAATAAGTAGGTCCACTGACTTTAGAAATAAAACACTTCACACCTCCTGATGTGTCATTAATTCCATCCTCTGGGGAGGTTATGGAAAAATAATAATTAATGTACTGACAGGAAATGGTCTCAGATTTAAGGCTGTTTCCTTAGGTAACAATTGATATGTTAGTTATTTTCCTTTAATTAAATGTGTAAATCAATGGTCACTATTTTTTAAAGGGGATAGTAAATAGCTTTTTGATTTAAACTGCCAGCTTTAAATCTGGACCCACATCTCTGTTCAATAATAATATTGTCTTGAAATGTTAGCTTTTATGTCAAAGAAAAGCCTTAAGTATAGATTCTAATTTTATTAGAAGAATCTTTCAATTTTCCTCTATGAATTCTAGCTTTTTCACAAGAATCATAAGATGTGCACTTTAATCTCTGATTTTTCACTTGAAACTCCAACCCTTGAAATCTTGAGCAGAAATTTGCTTTCTTCTACAAAGAATTATGTAAGGCAGTAATGTTGAAAAGGTAGCTAAAATTCCCTAGCATCAGTAATGCAGTATTCTCTCCCTTACATCTTTCTTATTGCTTTTCTCATTTTTTTTCCTTTATTTTTAGATTTGCAAAGCAAGGATAAAGATATTGCTCTCAGAATGCCAGCTTATTTGGCACAATTAAAAGTACTTACAGAGAAATGTTACATCACGGTAAGATTAGTTACCAGCAGCACATAACATGGTTTCTTTCCTGTTCTCATTTAGATACTTTCATGGTAATTTACTTCTTCAAAGGCTTATTTAAGACAGGTGTTACTGCATCTTAGTGGTCAAAAATTTTGTCTTGGATTTTCTGTATTTACTGCTTAACAAAATCCAAACAACTTTTTCTTGTCTTCCTCTAGGACCTCATTTACCAATTGTTTCCAGACAAAAACGAGAACAGCGAGAAGACACTGCTACAGCATTTCTAGCCTATTTTGTCTTCTCTCTGATACTCTTCCCTCTTCAAAAAAACTAGCAAGACTAGATAATACAGAAGCACTGTTAAAACCAGTGGTTCTACAGAAAAAAGACCCCCTCCCTACCAACTGTAAAACTAGATGCCTGGAGAGAAAAGAGCCTTGAAGAGTGAAACGAGAAGGAGCCAGGAGGAGGGGAGCAAAGGGTCCCGAGGGTCACCACTCCACTTTCTTCAATGTGATCATCTTCATTCCCCAGGAGAAATCAGAGCAGCAGCTTTTCAAATGCTGCCAATTCAGCGGCATATTTACATTTTGTCAGCAGCAGCATAAAACTCACCTCCCTGAGCCCTCAGTCCTCTTTCATAGCATGTCCCCATGCTAACATATGAAAGGGAAGCTAGTGGACAGCCTGCCAGAAATGGCTTTTTCAGGGAAATCCTCTTGTGAGGGCAGTACAAATATTACAGTGTCTCTGTGTTGTTAAAAGAAGACACAGTGCTCCCTGGATGATCCGATTCTTTTTCTTATTTACACTAACTCAGTGAACGCTTGCCTTGTTGAAGCTAAAGCAGCTGCCTGCTACCACCGATGTGAGAAAAGAACTAAGTTGTGTAAGACTGATGAAAGGCTTTCTCAACTTGAATATCACGGTTTTGCTGTAGCCCTGTACTAAAATATGTTCCCATTTACTATTCCAGTACAAATGCTTTTCTGTAACAGCAACTGTAACTCATGATGCACATGTTAATTAAATGTTATTGTCATTTTCATCAAAACAGGGTGCTAACATGATGCAAAATTCTATTGATGTTTCATTATTAGATTGCTGACTTTCATAGATATCTTCTGAGAATAAGGAACTAAGATACAGCATTCAGAATTACTCATTCTGCGAGCAAGCTCCCCAGTCATCTCTGCCAAGAACAAATTTGTTCTGATGCAAACATTTCTCTTACTTCCACTCCTGAGACAATGTGTTACCTATAGTTTATGGTAATTGAGAAAAAATGGGTGTTGATTTACTTCTGAAGTAAATACAAATCAGTAACCACTGTGGAGTCTGGTTGAACATGCTTCATGCCACCATCTTCTCTTTTTTGATGCAATACTTTATGTTTTGTACTGGCTGATGAAAAGTGGAAAAAGGATGAAAAGTGGAAAAAGGATGAAAAGTGCAATGGCATAGTATGGTTGCTCATTCACAGGGTAGGGAATTAAATAGGGCCCTTCATCCATCCAACAAATAATTTTCCTTGTGTGGCAGCACTGTTGCACTAGTACATTTAGGAAGCCCATCCCCTCAAAAAATACCTCGGAAGAGGATGAAACTTAATCTAGAAGGGAAAATGGTCCCAGTTGTTTGGGGGGTTTTGGTGAGTATTTTTTCTTATCAAAAGACCAGCCTCTTTTTGCACATTCTGATTACTTCCCAAGTTGTCCTTTCCCAAGCATGTTCTTGAAGTGTCCTTGCAAGGGACAGCAGGCTCTTCAGGCTCAGCACTGTTCAGACAAATCTTTCTGCCGCCAAACCAAGGATAATCTTTATCTCTTATTGCTTGTACTGCCTCACAAACAGTCAAAAAAAACCTGACCAAAAACACTAACAAAACAAACTCAACCCCCAAAAATCCAGAAATCAAATAAGAAAAAAAAAAGACTAAACAAACAAAATTGTCAGATTGGCTTTGCTTCAGACAGAAAAAGACTACTTTCCCCCTGATTTCATGTTTATTCACATGCAGATTATACTGTTTTGTCCTACCTCCTCAAGACCAGAAATTTATTCTTCTTAGGTGAAAACTAGGATTTTTCTTATGCTAGAGTATGTAGCTGTTTTACTGAGAATCATAAGACACAAAAATTTAAAATACTTACATTCTCTCCTCTTTCTAAATTTGACTTTTACTTCCTTTATTTATTTACTTTAAAAAAAAAAAAAACCCACACAATTTTTCCCACTTGTCTTTCATAGAATCATACAATAGTAAGAGTTGGAAAGGACCTTAAAGACCATCTAGTTCCAACCCCCCTGCCATGGGCAGGGACACCTCCCACTAGACCATGTTTCTCAAAGCCCCATCCAGCCCAGTCTTGAACAATTCCAGGGAGGGAGTTTCTACCCAACACTGTGAATGTTCCAAAACATGAGGGTTCTTTCCCCTTCCTATGCTCTCTTCTACTGAAGGAAAGCAGTATATCCTGCTTCTAAATGTGACTTCTCAATTTACAATACCAACTCTGAAGACAGAGCCCAAGCAGCATGCCAGGAAAAACAGCTACTGGGTAAGCACAATATACACCAGTGTGAAAACCACCAGGCTGGGTGGAAGAGATGTGTGCCCAAAGCCTTCACACCCTACATAGGAAGATAAACCAATTGCTCCTGGTAGAGCATACTACAGGTCACTTCTTCCCCGTATTTCTGGATTTCCTTTCAAAGGAAATGGCAATATGAAAAGAATGATATGCATCCAAGGCTTGACAAAATGTGCTCTTTGACAAGGAATCAACTATGAGTGTCAGGTCTACAAGGCGTACCACAGAGTAAATCTGATACAGTCTCTCACGACTAAGCGATATAAAGGCTGGCTTGCTTTCTCTGTCTCTCTCGCTTTCTCTGAGGCCTTCCTTATGCTCAAGAACAGTAACAACAAAGACCATTTAGGAAACATATACTATGTAGACACCTAAAATGTATTGAATATTTAAGCAATAGAGATTTTTCACCTAGTAGTTAGAGTTACAAAAAACAGAGAGTATTACAGAGTACATTATTTTTAAGTATCCTGCAGACCTTACGGAAAGTGTCACATCAACTTGCCCAGGTTTAATCATATGAAATCTCCTACTAAAGTCCTCATCAGCAGTAAAAGCACCGGTTATAAACTTATCCTTCCCTCAGATATGAAAGACAGCTGTCCATCAAGACTACAAATTTATTCCACCCAAATCTGAAAAAAAATTGACTCCACATCCACTGAAAATATTAAAAACTCTTCTTTCAACACAATTCAAGCAACAATAACCATAAGATAAATACAGTACTGACATATGCTACACTTCTACTTCCCTTCCATTACTAATGGAAGCTGAGATCATACCATTTCTCTGTAGGACTGATGCCACAAAGCTCCAATTTTTCAACATTGACAAAAAATAGGAAACAAAAATCTGTACCACATAGATCAGTTTTCTTCTAAGTAAAAGAAGAGCAGAGGTCAGTTCTTTGCATGATTTGAATTTCAGGCATCAGGCAAATTTCCTTTGCCTGATTTTACATAATCAGGGAAAAAAGGACAATTTTCTATTAAGTAATCCGTATGATCTTGAGATGATTTGCTCCACAGAAGGGAAAAACAGGGTTTTTTTTATCCCTTATGCTAGCCTGCAAATGAATCTATAAACTATTAATTTATATATAAAATTTCATGAGGATATTCTCTTTAGAAGCCATATCTTACAGAATAATAATTGTTTTGAAATGAGAAACCTCTTTTACAGGCTTTCCTAGGAAAAAGGAAGATCTAGTGCTTTGCAGAAGGCTCCCAGACATCTTTACAGTACAGGCAACATATTTATAGGGATAGTTTATCTCACGAAGCCATTACTCACTTATTGGCAATTGCAGAGATCAAATTCATTCTCAACTGTGAAACATCCCCTAGCAACTTCAGGAAGTATTTACATATGGGAAAAGACCATTGAGATTATATTTAAAAATTTTAAACTCTGCTCAACCCATCTTTGGTTTTTGAAAGGACGTATTCCCAAGTTATCTTCTACTCTCTACACAGGGAATACAAGCTATACTGTTACCCATAAAGCTGAACAAGCTGAGAAATGGTAATATCTGTGCAGAAGAAGAGCATATGCATAACATGTTTGCATATTGATAAAATGAGAGTTTTGGGGAAAGATTAGCAATTATCAATCACTCAGGTAGAAATAAAATTATGTTACTGATTTATTCATAATGAATTCTAAAATGGTTTTCTCATCAGTCCTGGTTGGTTTTTTCCTCCCTCAGTGTCCCCTAGATTTAAATCAATATATACTAGCAACAAAGTCAGTCTCACCCAGGAACATACCAAGTACTAACACAGTTCTCTCTGTTTATTTGCTGTCTGTACTGCAGCTGCCCAAGGTGAATGAAAAGATGCCTGTCTCTCATAAATGTTTGCTGTTGGTGTAACTTCTTTCACTGACCCTGTTTCCAAGACTAATGACTTCCATTTCAGGTACAGCATCTTTCAGCATGGTATTCACTCAACAAAGCTACAGCAGTGTATCATCAGTCTAAACACACTTCTTGTCTGGCCTCCAGTGCTCATGAAACATGAATTTAAATGCAAGGTAAAATATCTACTTCAGAGTCAGTCATATTTTACACTGGTCTTCTGTTACAGAGGAATCCAGTCCTTAGTGGTTTGGGGTTTGGAGAGTTGGAGGCTACCGTCTCAGGAGAGATTTAGTCTCTCAGTTTTACGAGAGTACATAAATTCAGGCAAAGCGATGACCCATACGATTTCTCTAAACCATTCAAGTTTCTGAATGCACAAAATCCTTGTGGAACTGCCTGGGAACAACTCTGTTTTAAAGCTGGCATTCAAAAATGGGCTTCAAAAGATATCTGCAGTCCTGTTTTCCTCTAAAAGCTGATGTTTAAAATCAGTCAGAAATTTCAGACAGAATAATTTTTTTGACCTTCACACTTCTTGGCAGCTTTTACTTGTTTTTTCCATGCACTTTTTAAGATAAAATGTGGTTCTTGAAGAAATCATTCCTTGGCAGTCCCGTTTTTCAATACTGACCAAGTTATCTACAAGAAAACGTCTCCTGCCCTGCTAGAGCAGGAATCTCAAATACATCACATAATATGAAGAATTTTTTTGATTGGTTGGTTTTAGTATTTTGTATCAACAAGTAAAATAAACAAATGGATGCCCAGATAAAAGTTATTGTACATAAAACCTGTTACTTTATAATAATGTGTGTGTGCTGCTCACACAAACATAATTTGTCTATAGAAGGGGGCAGCTACAGAGAACAAACCTAGAAATCGTAAAAGAAGAAACCAACCATACCTGGTCCTCACTCAATGTCCTCTTTTCTGTCTGTTTAATGTTTGGGGTTTTTTTCCTTAAATAGATACCTATTTGTGTTGGTTTGCTACCTGTTGAATGACTCATTTGTGATGGTTGACAGAACCTATGTGGGACTTAGGAATTCTGATCAATTCTATGTCAGCATGCAGCTTTTACTTAAAAATTGTAAACCAAAAAGGTCTCTCTGTCATGACAGGCTTCCAGTAACATCTAATAGGTAAAGGGCAATTGCAAAACCTCAACTTTTGACATTGCTTCAAGCAACAGTGGCTATGATAAGAGGAACCAGGACTTTTTTCCTACCTCCTATGAAGAGAATGCAGAATGGAATTTCCTACCAAGGCAGAGAAAGAAGCCTGGAAATTTTAAAGATACCTAGCAATATAGAAAGAATTTTTTGACTCTTGACAATTCTTCAGATTCAGATATCTATAAACTATCTAGACGTTATATAGATAGATATTTTGAATTTGAAAATATGTAGTTGCACCAGACAGAGGCTGTAAGGAACTGGAACAACCCTCCCACAAGGCAGGACATGATACTAACCCATCTAACATGATGCTTATGGTGGCAGAGGGAGCAGCAATTACAACTGGGAAATATGTGAAAAAAAATATCCCACACTTTAAATGACACAGGACTTACAAGCACAGAGTGGAAAACTCTGTGTAACACGGAATACAACTACCTAATATTTCAGGTAGTTAGTTATTTTAGAACACTGAAAGCTCTGATAGGTTTCTTTTTCCTCATACTATTTTAAAAGCACATGCCATGAAGTTTTTTAAGAAGCATATTACAAAGGCCAGGTGCATTCTCCTAATGAGAATATAACTATGAAATGAAAATGTGAATGTTCAATCTTAATTTTTCATCTGCTGAACTCCTGACAAATCCAGAACAAGTGCTCCTAAGCAGCAGATGGTTCATAAACACTCTCAGTTTCCTTGAGCTGCTGCTGTTGCCAGATGAAGCATTCAAGCAGGAATGCTTTACAAACCATGATCTGGAGCTTTAGAAACATTGTTCTATAAACTATAAATATACATTCAAATTGGCATCTGGAACATCAGCTGCTTTTCTCCTGCATCATACACCATCCCTTCTGTAGCAACTCATCCAGTGTTACCTGAAGCAGGGCAAACAGCAAGACTTGCTGCTAAGTATTAGTTCTTTCACATGGGTAAATCAACCAACCAAACATAACTAAAAGACAAGCAAAATATTATAGTCTCCATTATATTGATGTCACAGTAGCATAACTATTAGGAAGTTTCCAGATTGAATTCTGATGTGGTATTTTGCTGATAGTTACTGGATTGCATTTAGAATTGTGCAGTGATGAAAATGAGAATTCATAAATATGAACATTTAGAAACACTGAAGTGCGGGATAGTGGGTGGATGAAGATCTGAATACATGCCTGCTTCATTCCATTTATCCTGCAGTGCTGGTGTATCTCTTTGAAGTGTAGGTATGGGGGAAGAAACTGCATTACCCAAACACCATTTACATAATCAGTTTTTCCACATTTAAAGAAGACGTTTCTCTCAGTTGTTACTTTAATTTGTTCCTTGTAATCATATACCTGTGACAATAAACATAAAATATATGCTAATCTCCTCCATCCTTTACACTCAAAAAAAAAAAGAGGTCACCTCTAGCAAAGCAAGTATTATCCTTATAGCACTGACAGGAAACCAGTACACTGACTGGCAATTTATTTTTTTGTCTGAATCCTTCCCTATCCTTGAGATGAAAGCAATGTCTAGCTACTATTTACAGTTCTGAAGCTCCAATCAAGTACAGATAGCTAGATATATATATATAAATCCTGTATCTATGTCCAGGTTCTGGGGACTGCATAAATAACACAAAATAATGTGCACTTAATAATGCGCACATTCATTTAAACTTTTTTGTTGCAACTAAAACCAGAAAGTGTATCTACATGAAGATTATATTCACAAAGTATGCCTGAAGTTAAGGCTTTTGATGCATCTGACAGGAGCTGTGGGTTCAGATTGTGTTGCAAATATGTAGGTATTATTCCATGCGTTTGTTATCATCACTGTCCAGTTTCAAATGAAGGCAGATAAAAAAGTTCAGTGATTTATACTGTGTAATGTTTGGATGTTATCCTTACACTTACCTATACTATACTGGAAGTCATATTTTCAGGTGTCAATGTCATAGCCTGGATCCTGTGAGGGAGACCTTCAATTCAACCAAAACTAAGTAAAATTGCCTTCTGTGGGTTGCTACACACATTAGTGTTGCCCTTCAGAGCATTTCACCAACCTTCCATACCCCAGTGCCCTCTCCACCAGCAGTGAGAACTGATCAGTCTGGTAACACTTAAAAGAGGCAGAGAAAACAGCTCCAGAAACATGTGTGCTCTTCTCCTGCTATAATATCTTTAGACTGAGTGCCTGCTGCTGTAAATCTTACTTAAGATTTCCTCTGCTAGGAAATATAGACACCAGGCTCCCCATCACCCCTCTCTGCCATATCCCCAGCACTCACTTCTGCCATCTGACACTGAGCAAACCAGTAGCACACAAGGTTCCTCTGTGCTGGCCAGGGATGGTGCAGCACACCGCCTGCCTGCTGCACAGAGGAGCATGGAAGAGGAGAATGGGTCTGTCTGCAGTGATTGCAGCCTGACCCCACACGTACACACCCTGACTCAGCATAAAGGCACCCTATTTCTCGGTCCAGGTAACAATTCAAGTGATACTGAAGATAAAACATGATCTTCCTTTCCCCAATGCACTGATAGCACAGAAGCCTGTTATCACCATCCTTTGACCTAAAACATGCTGCCTTCTCTGAACCCACTTTCTCTCACATCCATATGGATTGAGCATTGGAACAGGCTGCTCAGGGAAGGGGTTGAGTCATCATCCCTGGAGGTATTTAAAAGACGTGTAGACATGGCACTTAGGGACATGGTTTAATGGTGGACTTGGCAGCCATTAGGTTAATGGTTGGACTCGATGATCTTAAGGGTCTTTTACAACCTAAGGGATCCTATGATTATAGCTGTCCTCCAAATAACCAGCTGCACAGGCATGCATCAGACCAGCCACTCTGTTCCCCAATTTGTCCATTTACATGCCTTACTACTGGCAAAACTATGCTAGGGGTGAGCAATCACACCTTTGATAATCTCAGCCAAATGGTAACACTCCGATTTCTGTCTTATTTGTTTTCCTATGCTCTTTAATTTTTTTCAGCCAACACCACGAACACATCTCTGATACAGCCACAAAGGCCTGTCCAGCTGGAAGAGGTTGGCAGGCAACAGGTTGGTAGGCAAAGATGGTTGTGGTGGCAGCAGCAGCCCCAGCCACAAGGCATCACTGCCGGTTTGCCAGCCCTTCCCTAGCTCAGGCACAACTGGGGAATCCTTCCTCAGCTTGCCCTGAACAGGCTTTGCATGCTCTTTGCCACTTCTGCTTTTATCTAAGGCTTGCCAGCCTGTATGTTCTCCCACACCAGGGCTGGGCAGGAATGCTCCCTCTTAAGCATTACCTTAATCCATCTCAAAGCAATCCTTGGAAGTTTTCTGCTGCTAATCAATGCAGTAAAGTAGGATGCCGCCAAAATGCCGCTGTGACAAGAGATCAATTCTGCTTTGCCAGGGCTCCCTGAAAAATCTGAGTGGTAAATGTTCATGATGGCCACTACTCCACGAATAGGATCCGATGAGGAATTTTGCCTTTCACCAAAATTATAGCAGTTGTTACAAGTACTTGAATTTATTCTCCTACAGGAAAAACCTGCACTTCCAACTATCGATATAGAAAAAGCTGTTTCTTTTAAGGTAACGTACAAAAGACACCAGATGAAGTAATTCACTGTTCTGTGTTACCTCAAAAAAAGTACACTCTTCCAGGGGAGAAGGAATGTATTTTATTAAACTTCATATTCTGCAAGTGATAAAGTGATACTTTCTCACATCAAAGCAGCTCAAGTGGGAAACGAGACATTAAGTAGAGAATTCAACAGTTCCTGACTTATAAGATCAAGAGTTTTCTGTCTCCCTTACTGTTTATAAAGGACGGAAATAAAGTTAAAGAATTTTTCTTAAAATAATTGCAATATGATATGCAATTTGGCTAAATCTTAGAGATCCAGTGTAATCAGAACTGAATAAACATTATTCCTGATATATTTAACAACCTGTCATTTTTTTATTCATCTGAAAGCAATCTATTGAAGACTTCAACTCAAATCTGAGCAAAGTTGGTAACAGACGGTATCTATATCTTATCTGAAATGTAAATGAGTCATTCTTGTCTTTTGGGGGACTAGGATAGAAGAGACTGCTCTTCAGTCTTATGGTTAAAAATAACTTTCCACTCGTCACACACAATAACCCCTGTAATGATCCCTGGTTAGTATTACTTTCACAATGACCTAATAAACAAATGGGGACATGACACATCCTCCAAAATTCAAGGAAAGGCAGACATTTAAAATAAAAATAAGCACTTGTAACACAAGACTGGCTATTACATTACATCTAAAAATAGCATACTATTATTCAGGTAATGAAAAAAGGACAAAATAGATGTGTGAGATGCTGCACAGAAGGGCTTTGAACCATTGTCATTCCTGGATGCTGCTCCAGGGGAAATCTACTTGGCTTCAGTCCCTGCTGAACACTGGAATTGTTCCAGCTGGTTCCTCAGCTGTTCTCCTTTCCCTCAGAGTAAGCTGAAAAGCCATTACCCCCTGAGCGCGAGGAGGCTAGATCATATGTCACCTTTGCCTGTATTCATGCAAATATCTTCTGATAATCATGATAAAATGCTTGCCCAAGCACAATGGATTAATGATTGCAACATATTCACTCTCATCTGAGCTCTTCTAGGGTACTTTGTCACCATTAAAACTATGTAAATGTCAAAATGGACAATGGCAATGCATCATCTGGGAATTTCTAATAGTAGTAATCTAATTATGACCTTTATAACATTGTTTTCTCACTGCAAGAGATTTAAACTGTAATGAAGAACTCGAGAACAATCTTACAGGAGGCTTCTTTGTAGCTTTTAAGCCAGGTTTCTGGACTGGAGATGGAACAAAGCCTTTCATTAGGAGGACAGATGGACGGATTGGATGAGAGATATTCTGGGAAAGATTCCACTCTGGATACATTGATGGAAAGAATCACTGTCCCGCATCCCACTTGCCCCATTTTGGGGGTCCTGCACACTAAGAGCCATGTAGAAACGGTTGCTTCAGCTATATCTGAATTAACTCAAGTACCAGAGGCTGCATCAGTGTGTTAACTACAATATTATAAAGGGGTTAATTTAGTGTATTGAAAAGGTCCTCTGTCAGTGATTCCCAAACCTTTGGGATCAAATGGGACTGCCCACCATAAAATTACTAGACAGAGAGGTGGGAAAGAAGCTCTTAAAAAATCTCTGGTGATTATCTTTTAATACTGCATAATGATTTCTGATCTGCTTTACCTCAGATGTTTTTATGCATTCACAGAAATTACATACTTCAATCATTAAGGTTTTTTCAATTCCCCATATTTTTTAATACTATTTCCTCTCCAATAGTAGAAAGCCTTTCTGTAAAAAAAAAAAAAGGCCTATTCTGTAAGTTACCTAAATATTTCAGGCATGTACTATCCTGTAAGTTTAAATGAAAATTAGTGAGATAGTAATTTGAAAATCAGAATGAATTGTGTGAAATGTTTCAGAAATTATAAAGAAGTTTATTTGTACCATGAACAGACCTGCAATCCTACTCTCAAGAATCTTGTCCAAAATGATTTGATGAATAACACCCATCTGAATATTTAAATGATACCAGAGCAGAAGTTGTGGATAAGCTTCTTTAAAAATAGCCGGGTCTGCTTTATCAGGTGCATCTTCAAAGACCCATGACAGATTGCTAATCTGCTGGCAAGCAGTGGAATACTATACTACAGAGGAGTAAGACGCTACAGTAGTGTTGATACTTGAGCAGAAAAACTGCAGCAAAAACTGGGGATGGGAAGCCTAAGAAGTAGAGGTACAGAGACATCCTGAGATGGGAGCGGGGAACCTTGGCCATGGGGTTTCTGGCCAGGAGAACTTAAAAAGTAAGAATGAAACAAATGGGAAGAATTACTTAGAGAAAAGTTTGGGAATAATTTAGGAGATCATTTGGAAGGGGTTGGGTATGGGAGTTGATGTTGGAAGAGTGAAAGATTTGAGTTTTCAAGGAAAAGGGGTGAGAACAACATATAGACTGAAGTATTAAAATTCCATAAAATTAATTCAACACTAAAAATATTCCCAGTACCTCTAATCAGAAAAACAATGATACAAAGAAAGTGTCACTAGTTTGGGAACTGAAAAATGAGATCTTCAAGGAGTAATTTACTTAATAGTAAGAAGAAACCTAAGTAGAACAGCGTTTCAATTGCACAGACAAAGCTATGAATCTTTTAATGTGCAGTTAGTTTAGCTGATGGCTTCTTTCGGAGGATCTCAAGGTTAAGACTGCTCAGGATGAAGGAGGGTTAGTTAGAGCACTGCAGTTTAAAACAAGTGTTGGGAGATCTTTTACCTACTCTACAGTAACTCTACATACTGATGATACTTTGCCAGTTAAGGGATATACCGGAAAGATTACTTAATTAAAAAAACATTACATTGGGTTTCTAAACTTTCTTTTTTTTTTAAAAAAAAAATCCAATTATAACAAAGTATGGAAAAGTCAACTAGGGGAAAAGCAAAAACTTCACTTACCAGTAAGTCACTGAAACCATCACATTTTCAGTTACAAAGAATAACATGTTTAGACATTTTTTTCCCCAGAAATTTCCCTGCTTTAAAAAATATTATAAAATTGTGACAAGTTTTATATATTACTTTATATTGTATGATTTCAACAACAGAACTTGCCTAAAAAGAATGAGTTCCTTACACATATTCTGTATTAAAGTTATCTATTCAAAATACACACACCTTCTTCTTGCTAGCTTTTTTTTTTCAAACACCTGGAGAGTTAAATTACTATTAGTGTGCCAAGTGTTAAATTGTATTTAAAAGTACATAAGATAAATTTCAGTAGGTAAAGTACTTGATGATGTGGGGTACTTAAGAAGCTATTTCCTTAACAGCAAGAAACCTTACTGTAGCCACATGACAATAAGACACAGCAGCCTGAAATACACAATATTTTTGACCTTCTGTACTTCAAAATTGTTCTAATTTTTATAGCTCCTATTATAGTTTTGCAGATTACTGTTTGCCATCCCATTTCGATCCATTGCCACTGAGTACACAAATAACAAGGGTTGAAAGTCTATTTCCTGTACAAACAAAATGCATGCTGCTTCTTGCCTACTTCAACTGGGGATTTTGTTTTCCTCCAGGTTACACTAACCTATCCCTAATTAAAAATTTTAGTTCTTTTACATTTTTAGCTCAACTCTTCTTACTTCTTCACCTTTCCCTTAATTCTCTCTCCATGCTGTTGCCCAGGAACCGTCTATTGTCCAGGACTCTGTGACCACCTCTCCCAGTTCCCAGAAAGAAGGAAAACACAAGAGTAGCAGGGAAAGCTGTCTGCTAAAGCATCAATAGACACCACTTCCACACAAGTCATTACTTCACCTGCATGCCCAGATCTCCATGCTGCAGGAGTGCACATGCACACTTCTGGGTGTCTTCTTCCAAGTACTGAAACCCCAGGACCTGGGATCAAGCCCCAGGAGTTGTGGCCAGTCTAACTTGTGTCCTCCATCCTCCCTACCACACACAGCAACTCCAACGTTTCTCCAGCATCTGGTGCTCAGCCTGTGCACACCAAATGGCAGCCACCTGCCCCTGGGGACAGGTGTCATCTCATAGAAAGAAGGGGAGGCAGAAGCCAGACACAGAGGTCAGTGGCGGGCTTTCCTCCTGACTTCAGTCCTCTCCTAATATCACCAAGACTGCAGCCACCCTCAAGAACAGGCTACATCTGGCCTGGCAATCTCACTCTGTTTTGATAAAACTGGGGAAGAAAAAACCTCTCCTGTAAAATCACAGGAGTGACACAATTGCAAGAGTACTGAAACCTGACACCTGACATCTTATTAAATAAATACCATTTTATTTATAAATCCCAATGATACATAGTTGCTCAGCATGGTAAAAAAGAATACAAATGCTACAACAACACAAGAAATAAGATTGTTTTGTTCTGCATTTTGACATTATGTGAAATCACTAATCTGTGATCTCTATCGTTAGCTAAATAATGAATCACAGAAACAATACGAATTCTATGGATCCAGAAAGATTTTCCATTTGTAGCTGACTTCTACGTGTGCCTGCAATACTGTAAAATACCATTTGTTCACACAGCTTGAGAAAAGTGGTACTTGCTGAAATGTGGTTGAAAATAAATAAGGAGATGCAAGAAGAAAAGAAATTAAGAGCTATTAAAGTTTAGATTCTTTTGATGGCCCTTCTAGAAAAATATATCCTGTAACCACCTGCCTACATTACTAATGAGTATCAAACTCCTGTGCTCAAATTATACAGTAGCATAGTAATAAATATGATTCACACATGACAATATGCATTTATTGCACTTTTCTGCATTTAGGCCTTGCTCATCAATCAGGATTTCACTTTCCAGTCTGAATCTGTCGAAGGAAATATGATCTTTCACAATTTTTCTTGTGCACCAATGTGACCTTTTGATGGAATTTAATATACAAATTAACATCATGCAGATGACGAACTTTTCTTCCCTTGTTAATACCCAGGGTCATCAGGTAGACCTGGCAGTTTATCCACATGGGACCTGACAAAGATCAAAAATTATATTTGATACTCTTAAATAAGTTTCTAAGTGCTGAGTAAGTTCTGGTTATTGCAAGAAGAAAATAAAAAGCATGTGTATCTAAGTAAGATCACAATCTCATCTGTGTGGAACTCAGTTAAACCACTGGATTATATTTGTTTATGTATGTGTGTAAGTAATATGTACACACTGACAGGAACTGTCATTAGATAACATATGCAGTCATAACGGATAATCAGAGCTTGACATGAGAAAAAGACTTACTCAAATCTGTACCTCATTTGATTGTGGTAAGGTATATTATTTTTTTTAGTTCTTTATGGAAAGTAGAAGCTTTCAGGCACATATATGTTTCACATGATTTATTTAGATATTCACCCTCTTTATACCAGAGGGTATTTGATCCATTTCCTTCATAGCTGTAAATTATTTGGAAAAAGTACAATGATTAAGATCAACAACTATACAATAATAAAGGAAAATGTATACAATACTGTCAAAATAGAAGTAAATTGTATTTACTTAGAATCAATTCTATCCAAAATTAACACAAAAGAAAACCAACCCCACCCAGAATCTGGAAGACAAAGATTTAATCTTTTACTTGCTTATAATACCAACAAGAAAAAAAAATCCTTGCCACACAACTTTCTTTTCTTTTGTTCAGGAGAGCAGAAGTGCAACTGTGGTCAAAGGGAATATGACAGAACTCTAATTGAGCCCTCATATTTGAACTTGCAATGCTATAACTGTCACTAATGACACCTAACAATTGTTACTTACATAAACCCATCTGTATTGAAAGAGGCAAAACACATTGTTATGAAGACTACAGCTGACTGCAAGACAAAAAATACAGGCTGATGAAAAATAACTATATTAAATTGAAGAAAAGTCTGTCTACATTTATATGGGGGAGAGGAGAAAACCGTCATGGCAAACAGGAGAAGGTGTTGCAAATTTAGGAGGAAATGTGTGAAAGGGAGAGCTGAAGAAGGAATACAAGGGAACAATAATGAAAACAAGCAGAAAATAGTCAAAAGACATTCATACTCCAAATGCGCAAACTGATAAATTACAGAAGGAAGAAATCTAGAAAGCACTAATGTGGAAAGACTGCAGATCACAAAACGCAAGTTATTTTGCAATGCCAGATGAAGACATGGAACAGGAAGTCTGTAGTTACTGTCTAAGTCATCACTCCACCTACCATCTTGAATCTGATTCTGGCAAAGATTAGCAAATCAGGCAAATGGTACAGAAATCAGAACATGTAAGAAGAGATTCAGGTTTGCTAATTTAAGATAATACCATGAAAAATAAACCACAGAATTTTCATACATATGTATCTTAGCTAAAATGAAGAAAAATGTAATTCAACATGATTAATGTATCATCAAACTTTAAACTGTTCAAACTAACTCTGCCAGAACAGTATAATTCAAGAACATAAAATATTACATAACTGACACTACTGATAAATGTGTTATTTTACAGGAAGTTTATTTCAAGCTATAAAATCAATATGAAGCTTCATTGTAGTAACAGAGAGAAAACTGGCACGACAGCACATGCTTCATTGCATGAAGACACGGTTTCTTTCTTTTAAGCCTTGTGAATGCATGTATGTGGAAGGACAGCGGGTGATTTATTTTTTTTCCCCCCTTACAGACTGAAAAGGTTTTTTCTCCCACTGTCACAGATACTGGGATCTGTGAAATTCTCTTGGCTTTTCGGCCACTCTGAATTAATTCTCTAGCATTTCAGATTGTTGTTTTTGGGGGTGAGTTGGTTGGTTGGGTTTTTTTTTAAACATATCCCTGTCCCAGATTCCCCAAACCAATGAAGCCCAGCCTGAGCTTTCGCTTACACTACTTAATGTCGGCTGTTCTCACTTTGCAAGATCAGAGGAACTGGGGCAGCTGTGCTTCTTCCTTGTGTGAAGATGAGCAGTAACTACTGTGGTCAGACTAAGACAGTCTGATCAATGATTCTTCTTAGCACTCACACACTATTTTTTTCGGAAAAAGCAAAGCTCTTAAAAGACAAACACAGTTCTAACTGGTACTTAAGTTCCTGTGATAGACCCAGGATGCTAAGCTTTTCCACAATAATGAAGCTGGGAGATGCTGTGTTCTTCTCCCCAGTCTGGATATCCCAGGTAGTTACTGGCTCCCTTTTAAAAGGCTGTGTGTTTTAAAACCTGCCAAAGTCCTCTTGCCTTTCCTGTTCTCAGCCCAACGTGTAAATCATCTCATACACTAAGAAGGCAGCAAAATCAGAAAAAAAATTTGTTCTGGGATTGTCTCTGTAATACTGAAATGTTTTCTGAGAATTTACTATTACTTTGGTCCATTATTTTTCTCCTTTCTATTTTCCTAGACAGTCTATTACTGAATTAAGCCAATATAAACATAAAAAGCTATGTCCCAATGAACAAGCAACACACAGTGCTTTGTATAGACAAATTGTTTTGACATGTAGAAAAATATATTTTGGTATACAGTAAAATATTCATGTTCATTTAGTGATTTTTTCTTTTAATCTCTTGAACTCACACCTAGTTTCTAGCTCTCAATAAATCTCCATTTTACAATTTATCTATTATTATTTATATAACTTACATTTTAATTCTATTTCTTTTAAACCTGAACTTAAATGCATTTAAAATCATACAATAACAGAATTCTATAACATAATTATATTGGTGCATTTAAGATATGTATAAAAATTTATTCATAGAAATTTTTCAAATTATGTTTCTTCATATGAATATGTAAAACATAAATATACTTTTACCACTCCTACTGAGTAAGTGTATTTCTTAAATATATATATAAATATACATTTATAAATATATAAATATACTTTTACCACTCCTACTACATCAAGTGTATTTCTACCCCTTTATTACTTGTAAAACTCTGTAAGTAGTTAAGAGGATTTAACTACACTAACAAATCAGTTGTAAATGCTACCAAAAATCTTAAGATGTGTTTTGTGCTATAAAAACTCTTTCTTACATCTATCAAAATTAAGACATGCTTAAGCCACAAAATTGGTTTAAAGTCAGATCTAAGATCACATTTTTAATTCTAGTAACCAAAAATAGACCACAAATTTTTTGGTACAAATATTTGTGACTAATTCATGCTGGAGATATAATTCTCTCACGTATTTTTTTTATTCACTTCATCACAGAGACAGTCCATCCTTATTCATGGAGTTACCAGGATGAAAAATATGCTTGGCCTCTCAACAAATTTGTAACCAGCAGGACTTCTCATTTTCTTTCAAATATTAGCTAACTGAATGTAAACAATGTTTCCTAATATTTGCATAGCAGTATAGACTTGTATACTTATAGATTTATGTATTTTTATAATTATATGATTTATATATTTATATATAAACTATTATATATATATTTATGATTTTGTATAATTATAGATTTGGAAGGTGTTTCAGAACCAGCCTATCACAAACTGCAGGTACATGGTGGGGAAAATTCTGTTACCTGCTCTGTAGACTAAAACAGAAGTGGCACTGACAATCCAGATATTAATAGTTACTTATTTAGCATCACAGCTGTGCCAAAAACCTCATAAAATCTACAAAAACAGGGAACACTCTCAAACAAGTAAACTGAAGTCTTCGTATGTAACTTTTATGAAACTTTTTCACCATCTATTTTATTTTTAATTTGTATAACACCTCACTAGCTAAATTATTACAGCACTAGAAACCTGCAAACAGAAACAGATCCGAGACAGATTATGAAAAATAATGAAAGGTCAGGATGTACAATGATACATGCCTTCATTACCTAATTCACAAAGATAATAGCATAGAGTTTGGCCATGTATAGGTACAAGGTTTTCTACAGCAGGCAGGTAAGCAAAGTTAAGTAGTTCAAACCAAGAGACTCAAGAAATGTCATGACAAAACCTTCCATCCTGGAAGTCAGGTTAATCATCACATTTCTGAGTGGAAAACAATTCCAATAAAAGGTAAAGGCTTACACAGCTACTTTAAATTATGCTAACAAGAAATTCTAGAGAGTTTCCTTTATGGTTCTCTGAGAGCTCACATCATACAAGTAATTATTAACTAATATGTACTATGAAATTATTAAAATGTTTATTTCCTAATGTCAAATCAATTATTAAGAACATAAGAAGCTTCATGAATGACTTAAATTATTAATTTCCATTTCTCATCTGGTCTCTTGACTTCATCAACAACTGAACAATATGATGATATTTGAAATTACTATTGCTTAGTTTCAGTACTCTCACAAACGTTAATATACTTATTGATAACTGTTATTTCCCATCAGAGAGAAAAATCTTTTCATATTCAGTTTTGCATATTTATCTGAGTCTCATTTTTTTTATTGTACTTCAATGGAGTTACCTTAACGCTTCACTTAGCAAAACTCATTCACGTGACTTGCACAGCAAATATCACACCACACACGAACTATGCAATAATCTTCATGAAATCTACAGTCAGCTCAGCCTTTGTACTTAATTGTATGCTCCAAGATAGAAAAATCACTGCAGGAAATGGAGTAAAGAAAAAAAAATTATCAGGGAAACAAAGGTATCAATCAGGTTCTTCTGACAAAGGTGGACAACGCATTCAGTCTGCTACTTTGTATTACATTAAAACTTTCTCATAAGCCTTATAATGAATGCCTGAAAAAAAAAATCAGAAATATAGCAAGAATATTATCCTCTGATGTTATAATTTTTGAGTCTACTGCTCCAGAAGAACACTGGAAAGATAAAAGTCATTTAAATAGCAAAAAAAATGTGAATTTTTATAGCTCAGAAAATCCATCTCTTCAGTTTTTAGATGAACTTCAGGCAAAGGTCAAAGTAAATCATCATTCAAACTAGCTTAGTAGATCCCAGATGTAACCAGTACAGAGGAATAAAGAGCTAAAAGGATACTCCTGAATCACTGAAATCCATGTCCCTGCTATGGAAGACACTTTGAGTCTCAGCTAAAGTCAGCATTCCACTCTAAAACCAATTCATTATTTTAATCCTTATTTTCTGGAGAATATTGGCCACTCCACAAACCCAATGTCCTAATGGCTAAGGGATTTATTCTGATTTCCAATTTAAATTTCATTAATTTTTTTTTGGGGGGCAGTGTGTATTTTCTTGGGCAGTGTGTATATGTCAATAATCCTTTGTCTTCTCTAGCTTCTCCTCAAATCTGATGTTTGCAACCACAGATTATCTGTAGATGGCAATCATACCACTCTCAGCATTCTTCTCCTCTGCTGATCTATACCAAAGTCAAGCTCTTCGCATCTTCTCTCACAAAACTCTCCCTTCTCCTGGCTATCTTGCTTGCCGGTCTCTGCATTTGTTCCGGTTTCAGTTTACCTTTTTGAATGCAATTGACCAGAAATGTATATAGTGATCCAGGTGAGGTTTCATCCTTAGCTGGATCCTTTGCCATCATAACTGAGTCTTTTCTGGATGCATATCCTAATGACCGAGTGACCAACTAATGCTTATGCTCTTCATTCTGTTTGTCCCTGCTCATGTTGTACTGATGAAGTCTCAGCCTATAGCTGAAATTTCTGCTGTTAGTTCTCTAGTGCAGGCACCTCACATTTCTTATTATTAATTTTCATCTAGTTGCTATTACTGCATTTCTCAAGGTCATGATTTCCTTCCCCATAACATTTTCATCTCTTGCTGTATTAGAAATCTTTTAACTGGGTCATCAACAAACTTCATTATAGTGGTGACAATCTGTCACCCCAACACTAGTAAAAAGCACTTATAAAGGCAAACATTCCCCAGAGAGCTCCAACAATCTTCCTTCTGCCTGATGCTCTCTGAAGTCACAACAGCTGCCATCTCCCCTCATCTTTATGTATATTTATTTTAATAATGCTCATCTCCTCTAGCACTGTTTCTAGTCTTCCTTTTGGGACTAAACCTTTTTTTTTTAACAAAACTGCTTTTCCTATTTAAAAAATAAATCAATTCTCTTTCCATAAGCAGCTATTACAATGCATTGCCATGACATAGCAAAGGTTAACAATGGCACATTACTGCTAATAAGGTGTTCCAAGGGCTCCACACACTACTTTACCATATTAATCTACTATATAACTGATTTTAATGATTAACTGGCAGGTCTCTAATAGCTCGCCTTTTTCCTGTCTTTTCTACAGATTTAGCCTTACCAGACTTGATAAACACATTTAAATGTCGTGCTATTAAGCCCGTGACTTCATGTGTCTATAAAAATATTAAGATAAAAATCTGTTCTTCTCCTTCCTCAAATATAACTGCAAATGTCTTATACTCGTAGATTGCAGTTTTCTTCCTTTTCTATCACACCTACTCCTAAAGCACAGTGTCATCTGCTGGGTAGTGTCTTCATCTAAGCCTTCTGGCTTTCCTTATGTCCTTTCTCAGGCGACTATTCACCGACAAGGTACTGAGAAATGCTCCTACAGGATTTAGTTCCTGTATCAGGATACTTATTCCTGATAGCCTGATTAATGTGGAACTTGAAAAAAAAAAAAATGTCAACTCTCCCCCACACTCCAGATCCTGAGCTGGCAGTACAGCTGGCAGCAACTCATCCTTCCTTTCCTGCGCTGCAGGGACTTCACTGACACCTGCCCTGCTCTCAAACAGCTAACTTTTTTTTTTTTTGCATGCTTTATCACACAACACATCATTAACAATTTACAGCAGGTCTGGCTTTAGATAAGTCAGGTCCCAAGCAAGGTGCGGAAATGGGACCCAGTGTAATTCTTGTGCAAAGAAAATCCTTCCCTTTCCACAGTCCCATCCAGCTCACCTGCTGCCTAATACAGGAGGCAATGACCGTGGCTGTGTGCAGCCCGCCCCCCCCTCCCCCCTTCCGCACATGATAGACTACCAAAACAAATGACAATTATAAATACTAATACAGAAAATTTTGCCCACGCTTCATAAATCAGGGCTGTTCCAAGGCCCGAATTGAACCACTCCATGACAACACGTTAAAACAAAACATAAAAAACCCTGCTTTAGATTCATCTCTAAAAGTAGCATTTAGGCTAAAATAGCCAAACGCAAATCCTAAACACACTACTCTGTGGATAATTTTTTTGGAAACCAGAATTACTTCAAATCCTGCTTGAAGTAATTTTTATGCTGAAACTGAATATAGACAAGGAGGAACACATCTGGGCTTTGCAAATGTATTTATAATTAAGTAGAATTGAATACCAAAATCTGGCAATGATAGAATTCATTAGACTAGTATAATGCTGTATAATTACTCTCTTTTTTTATATCATGCACTGTATGCTTTAAGAGCTCTTTCTACCCATTGATATCAATGTGCTACGACATATTTACACACACCCTGTATAAAAGGCTGAGGAAGTATTAGACATGTCAGTGGATGACATGGGAAGGCAACTGTGGTACAATAACTACACTGTCAGTGAAACGAGAGGAGACTAATTTAAATTCATTCCCTGGTGTGTAATGCTACAGATAGGTACCAGATTTACATTTTGTAAGGAAATGTGCTCCTTTCTATAGTAGGGAGAAGTGCTAACGTGACAAAATCAATACATTGCCTTTTTCCACCATCACTATGTCCTCGGCTTGCCTGCCCTGCATTACTGGCCCTCCACCAAACAGACAATCCACTGATCTCCACGCAGACCTTTCTAAGCATCTTCCTTGGGTCTTTTCTCACTGAAACCACCTCCATACATTATTGCTTGCACCTTAAATTTGGAAAGAAATGCCAGTAGGCAATTGTTCTGGTATTTCTGAGCCACCGCATGACTTCCTTTGCTGTATTTCTTTCCCAGCAACTTTGGCCAAATGTCCCACAACTCCTACCAGACAAGCCCAACCTCCTTCTGGGCTGTGACACAATGCAGTGCATGTAGGTCCTATCAGACCATCCAAGCTCCCCACAAACCAGGGGCTCCACTGTCAAGTTTGACACTGACAGACACTAAAAAAGGGTTGCCACACTTATTTTTAAAAGTTTTTTAGGCACCAAAGACATTTACCAACACTGTCCTACTTTTTTTTTTTTTTTTCCATGTAAAGCACCCACTGCTTCACTGAGGAACCCACCATTTCCCTCTCAATGTACTTACTTCCCTTCATCATCCACTTAGAGCATGGACTAACTGAAGAGGTAGGGTGGTTGGTATGGTTGATAGTGAAAATATCCTGGCTCCTCTTGTAGATGGATTTGTGATTATACCCATGCAGCCTAGTCACAATTACAGCCTTTGGATCAAGCTCAGCAGGCAATTACCAAGCCATCATGGGGCTTGTGGACCAGCCCAATGGATGGAGAAACCATCTATGGCTCTACTGCCTTCCCCCTACAAACAGTGGCCAGATACCTACCTGATAAGAGCTTTCTCTCCCGAGCTGTAGCTGCAGCCAAACAAGAGACAAGGAAATGCAGACAGATAAAAGCAGTCTGCAGGGACAGCAAAAAAGATAGCTGAAACCACTTATGATTTGCACTTAGTTCACATCAGCCCACAGGTTTCTAACAAAAAAAAAAACAAAACCCACCAAAATCAAAACAAAAAAAACCAAACCAAAACAAAAAACAATGGCCCTGACCAGCCACTTCAATTCCAGCCCTCTACTGTTCATCACATTTATTTGAGCTATGTGCCTGCAGGGTCTGGAGGAACTGCTTCACATTAAATATATATTGAGTTCATAACCAAAATAGTCTCTCTGAAGTGGTATTTTTGTTGTAAACAAAAGCTGCAAAAATTCACACCTAGAGTTCCTTCAGACAACAGAGGAAATACTGCATTTAGCTGTTGCAAACAGCCAAAAGGAACATTAAAATCATTAAGCCAAAATTGAAAAGACGCAGAGTTGTCTTTTAAAGGGAGAAGGCTTGTGCACAAATGAGAGAATAACATGTTCTTTCTATAAACTATGGTATGCAGAAAATTTCTTTCAGTAGTTACTAGTACACAAGAAATGACGTAATTTTAACAAGCTCAGGATTCAGAAGACATGAAAAATAGGAGTATTTTTAAACTCCGCTGGACTAGAACACAAGTTAGACTGTAATTTGAAGAAAATGAAAATAAAGCACTTGTTTAGTAAATAAGTGTGCACGAACTGCCTCTATTTTAATAACTTTATAATTAACTGTGTTGACAAAGACATATTTGAAACAGAACTAATTTAAATTTTACATTATATTTCTTTTCTTTCATAGAAAGGATAAAGGAACACACTAATAAGCCAAGCTTATTAAAACACACTAAGAATAAATATAATTTAAAAATATAATAAATAATAATAAAACACTAAAAAACACACTAATAAGCCAAGCAAAATGTTTTTAAAATTCACAAAAAGTAAAACTTCAACAAAGAAACTGTCAGTCATCACCGAGGAAGGATTTTTCAGACTTGCTTTCACGTATAATTATAGGAGTGAACACTGATTATTGACCTACGTATTCTTGATGCAGAGCAACATCAAAACACCAGCATCACAGGAACACACGGCAGTATTTTACTGCTCCCTGCTTTTTTACAAATGTTCAAAAACATCAAACCTGTGATGAGTCTATTGTGTAAGGTGTCAAGTTCCCAGAAAGATTCCTGTATTGCTTTAGTTCACTCTTAGCACAGACAATAGGCAATAGTATACCTACAGAAGCAATCAACAAAACAGTGCTGCTATTCAAAGAGGAGAAAAAAAATATATGCTTTTGGGGAAGCAAAGGGTCTCACTGCAGGGAGTCAGATCACCTCCGACTCCCAGCAGTGGCCAAGGGACTCCTGGCCACCTGCCAGATGCCAAAGGCTTGATGTTAAGCCACGCATCTGCAGCCAGGTCCAGGCCTTCTGGAAAAGCCCTGCCTGCTCCGGGTTGGAGCCTGCACGGCACTGGGCAAGGCTGCTTCTGGCAGAGAAATCAGTGCAGCTCCCTCCCAAATATCCTCTTCTCCAAGCAACCCTTGCACACAAAGCGAGGAACAGACTAAAACATCAGAGGACTTGTGTCCTGGCAACCTGTGGGAAGACAATGCCTTCCCCAAGAGCTCTGCAGCCCTTCCTGCCTCACACAGCCAGCCACGTCCCTTGGATGCTGCGGGAATGCCTACAGTTTTCCGAAGAGGAAAGCAAGGCAGGACAAACAGGCTTCACAGACTAAATACAGCCACAGGACTGAGACATCAGCATGCCTCTTAGATCTCTTCTAAGCCACATGCTTTTGAAAATCATCATTGTATTTCTGAAATAACAAAATTAAACCTCATAGAGTATGCAATGAACAAATAACAGAGCTAATTAAATATTCACATCTAAGCTTGAAATCCTGAAATATTCTAGCATGACATCCCACAACTGACAGTGAAAATAAATAAATCAAAAAAGTAAGACCATGCAAATTATTTAGACCTGGTATCACAAAGATACAGGGACTCCTATGGTGAAACCTGTTTCTAGAGAAAAATACTACATATTCTGATTTGCTTTTTATTACATGCAAGTATGACCTGGTTTGCTAGTGTCAAATACTAAAAAAAAAAAAAAATGACAGGAAGGCAGTTCATAGCTAATTAATCCCTGAACCTTCCAAGAAAATGAGAATATAGAAGTCACCCACAAAGGTAAGGGCTCCAAAACTAATGTCACCAACATACACCAGTGATTTAAATAATTTGAATTAAAGATTTTAAAGGAACTGCTCGCATGCTTAAAGTTCAGTATTTGCATAAGTCTTTGCAAGATCTGAATAACAAGTCAAAGAATTAGTTTAAAGTTTATCCAAAAGACCTAGATGGCCTGTATCTGTATCACAGATACAGCACTACCATTTAAAGGTTATAACAAACTCATTGAATCAGCATGACATTTTCAGAAGACTTATTTATGTATTTTAAAGCTTTTCTCCACCCTTTGAAGGGTCTTACAATTCTTATGTCAGCAGTATTCCCATGCACAGTGGCTCAGGAAAAGGAAAAGTATATGGCAAAACACAGAAGAATCACTCAGGTGCAGTATTGGATACTGCACATCATTCGTTGATGTTTCAAAAGTGCTGCTACTAAAATGCAATTATATTTTTGCTTTGTTTTATTTACAAAATTTAAAAAAAAAATGTGAAGGGTATTCCACTGTTTCTCTACTCATTTATTTCCCTAGAAATGCAAGGAAACTCACAGCCCTTTTCTCTCACATGCTGCTAAAGAACATCTTGAAGACCACAGAAAGCCTGCACTGAGAGCCTGGACATTTTAAGCTGAAGAAGATACCACCAGTGGTCTTTAACATAGCAGAAATGATAGCTTTGTTCATTGGTCTCTAGAATCAAATATTCACTATGCAAAGAACTTGGTGACTGAAATCAACTGTTCATTATGCGAATGAGCTTAAAATAAAAATCAAAATCTTTCAAATATTTCCATATCCTAAATATGCACATCTCTCGTATTTATAAAATATATGTGGTGAGTCTCTGCATGCAAGCACTGAGTCACACAACCTTTTTATGAGATCTCCCACAAAAATTAATGCGAATACTTTTGCACAGAATGACTCTTGGAAACGAACCCAATGAAGTAAAATTAATAATAATAACAACAGTCTTACCTGGTCCCAGGGACAGATGATTCCTCCAAAACACATAAAGAGATATCCCATGGCAACAAGACATACCCAGACCACCAGGGAAAATATACGAAGCAGCTTCTTAAATACCGGTTCTACGCAGACAAGGATAAATATAGCAAAAAAAATTGCTAGGGCTGTTGGAACAGTTATTAAAAATGCCACATGGTCTTCAATTTCCTAGAAACAAAGGAAAATGGAAAGGAAGTTAAAAACTAATGTACTTAAAGGTCAGACAGCAGAAACATACTCTCAACTGGTGGCACATGGAGATCACAGAAAGACATTACTGAATATCAAAAGGGAGATGAATCAAAATAGGATTTCTTTCACTGTAAGTAGTTATTTGGAATATTAACTTTACAAACAACTACTAACCTCACTGCTGCATGGTATTTCTTCTACTCAATTGAGGAATTGAAACCAATTGAGAAAACTGTAAATCATACTACAGTAATGCACCAGGCCTGTAGGACTGAGCAAATTAAAAGGCAAACCCAATCTGCATAACTTTTCTGGTCCAGAATTCTAAAGACTGTGTAGTTTGCAGATGAAATTCAAGCTTTCCAATTAAAGACTGCAGCTGACAGAATGCCTCCCAAATCAACTATGTGTCCATAGCTCCAAAAAAACCTTTTTGACAGGGCTTTTTCCAGGTACTATACATTTTGCCTCTGTTTAAAGTATTTATCTGGAAGGATGGGCTCTACATTATATATATATGTATATAAATTTTCTCCTAGCAACTGCTTAATTCAAAATGTGCGAACACCACCCAGAGCAAGGACTAGAATGTAACTGGAAGTTAGATTTCAAATAAAAAATAATTAAATTTATTTACAGAACTTACATGCTTATTACTACACTAATATCTTTAAATCATCTATATGGCCATAGATGCATTAAAAAAGAATAAGTGTTTGAATTTATATTCCTGTATGTGTTCAAAAGTATGTCTGGTTGAAGTGCTACAGCATTATATCAAAGTCTGGTTACAGGATCTTTACTCATTCCAGCAGCTGTTACGAATTTTAACAGCCTTATTTGTAGCAAAAGGGATTGCAAAAGCAGACCCCAAATCCAACTGTTGCAACAGTATAAAATCCTCCACTAACCACAACACTTCATGCAGAAACGCCTCATCTCCATTTATTCACGCTGGTGAAATCTTGGCAACAATCTGAAAGTACCTATTTGATGATTTGTAAGAGGCTTAAGCACAAAGAAACAACATTTCTTTTTCCCTAGTTTTGTAGTTGCTTCCTTAGTGTCCTGACAACTCTTATTTATTGATGTGGTTTCAAATGAAATACTTCACATTTTAAGTAAAAGCTGTTTGATGTGCCTTTACCCCCCCCCCCATCCCCCCCCCCCCCCCATTTCTTGTGTATAAGACTTAGTATAGTTAGAAGAAAACTAAAAATTTACAAGTAAATTTGTAAACTTAGAAAAGTTTACAAATGCTATCATACTATTTTGGGGGGTTTTTTTGGGGGGGTGAGGTGGTCTTCCAGATACTAAGTTTTACAATCTGACATCTATAAAAAGACACTTGCTGTAAGATCCTTTCCCCCTCCTCTCTTCAAGCTTGCTTTGTTTTGATGGAGCTCCTGACTGCACGTGGTCCTGCACGCCGCCACATCCACCTGCAGCATCAGGCACCTCTGCCACCAGGCTGGCACCTACCCCCACCACTCCTACACACAAACCCGCTGCCAAACCTCATCCAAAACCCTCCGCATTTCAGCGGGAGAGGTGCAGATCACCTCTCTGTGTTAGCTGAGGCTCTCCTCTGGTTCAAGCCAAGGGGAAACAGCATGATGAGAGTCCACGTCTTAGATGGACGTGGCAGGTGCAGCCTGCACATTATCTTCCATACTCTACCACTCTGACCCCAAAAAATGCAGAGCTCAACCTCCACTTATTCTTTCTTCCCTTTTAGATTTACGAAGTCACACATTTAAGCAATTATTAGTGCAGCACTGATGATCAGGGCATAAGCGAAAGAAGAGTTGAGAAATTGTAAGTGATGCTGCTAACTCTGAAATGCAAACACTAATCTTCCAGATATAAAATACACACATTAAGGCTTTCAAGCAGTCGGGTAGTCACACTGAAAACAAATTTACAGGCTTAAAGTTAGGCGTAGAGGTAATTGGCTGCATGAGTACAGAGCTGAATGAAGTAAGATGGGTGCAATCTTGCATAGCATGAGACAAAATATAAAACCCAACTAGCCGTACTAAGAGCTACTGACCTATGTCTTTGAATTTTGTGATTTTGATCATTTCCACCTCTGAAATTTGTTTCAATTAATTGATTTTCACAGTGAATTGATTTTCAGTGAATCAATTTTCACAACCCAAGTCAGCCCAGGCAACACCAAAAGCATTTCACTTCGACCTTTGACTTCTGTGCTTCCAGATGAGATTGTGAATCTCTTGTTACAAGGTCAGAAGAATTAGTCCCTTCACTGGTGACAGGACATTATGTTCCTTGCACCATCTGTCATGCAGTCAAGATTGCAGCACCAGAAGAACCTGCAAGCTCCTGGAGGAAGCAAAGCCTCAGGAAAACCACAGATTCAAGTGAGAGAAAATTGGTATCTCAGTGATAACAATCATAGTACAAATATACTAGCAAGAATATCCACATGCACTTCAACAGCACACTTCTTCAATTAAATAAAAAAAAAAAGTATTGTGCTTTCTAGGACAGTCTTACTTCATAACAACTCAACAATATTTAGATTTCAGTTCAGAGCATATATATAGTTACATGTTTATGAATGTATTCTATCTTTAGATCAATCCATCAAAATGTTTGTTCTGGATGAACAGCTGATCAGTCTGTTTCTTTTTTTTAAGCATACACTGAACACTCAGCTGAGCCCTTTTGATCAATAAATTAAAAATTTTATCTTTGTTTTCTCCTCTTCTCTGGTTGGCTATTACACAATTTTGCTTTTTGTTTTGGTATGAACATATCAAGGAAAAAAAATAGACCAGGATGTATCTGCTCCTCATGACCAGTAAGTGAATGCAGCCTCACTGGCCACAGCTGGATGTCACCTCTCTGAGGTGACTAAAAAAACAACCTGCCTCCGGTGGTGTAAGCTGGCTGCATCACACCCTACATTGAAAATTTACAGACATCAAAATTTAAAGACAGAATAGTATACTCATTAGGCAATTAAAAAAAAAAAAAAGAAAATTTTTATTACAATTTGAATCCTTTCCAGAAAGTCTTAATGTGTATCAGGGGATTTTTCACAATCCTGCCTGCAAAACACTCCTTAATGCCAGGTCAACAAAAGCAGGCCATGTAAGGTAGAGATTTATTCTGGAAACTACTTTTAACAATATTTTCCTATTACTTCAGAGGAACTAAATCTTTATGAAGTCGTAACTTTGAGACTAGGACATTTAAAACTTTTAGCTTCCTGATCAATCAGTATTTGCAATCATCAATGTGTTTTGCCAGTTAAAAGATGATACTGGATGAAAAGACAAATCCTGAAGGTTAACTGTTATGTTTCCTTAACCATTTCCCAAGGAGATGGGGACAAAAAACAGCTCAAAACATTTTACTTGTTTTTTTATTGCTAGCCTCAGAAATTAAAATACACCAGAGATAATGGAATTAAAGTATCAGCATGACACTTTTGAACATAATGGCTAGGCCTGCAATACATGGATCTTGCCTGACAGCTCTGTCTTCCTGGGTGTTTTCTAGCTTGCTGTCTTTTAATTACTGAAGAAATTAAAAAGTCTACTCTTATGAAGAATTTATTGGTGTTGGAAAATTTATGTGTATGAAAATCTTATCACCACTAAAATCTGAAGTACCGCTTTAACTCAACTTTCCAAAGACTACAACCTTCTCTAATTCTATATCCTGTTTTTTCCCCTTTCCCTATAATGCCATGCCCTCAGTTTAATTTTAAACAACAAAGCTGCTGTAGAGCACTTCACTGTTTTGTACAAAACCATACAGCTTGAAAAAGTATTCTTTCAAAATGAAGAAACAAGCATTTAAAATGTTAGTTTTAGCACAAAATCTTCTTCATCATTTTCATCTACTGGAATTTGACAGAAGTCTATATACAGAGGATGCCTGTTGGGGTCTGAAAATATCACATAGAATTAACTTGAATATTTGCCTATATTAAATTTCTAATAAAATCACTTTTGCTATGATCAGAGAAATGATTTCTAAATGTAGATACAAAAATAAGTGAGCAGTGTTCTTGAGACATCAAAACTATGTACAATTTCATACATCTGTTTTAAAAAATGTTGAGTGTTAAAAAAAAAAAATACAGGGCTGCTTAAGGGCTGCTACCTCACTGACCTCTTCACCAAAACAGAACAAAAAATTATTTCAGACTGACTGAAATAATCTGCTTAGATACCTCTATAGCAAAAGTTGCTCGCCTTTTCCTATAAAGCCTTTTCTAGGACTTGAGAGAATTAGAAATACAGCAGTTTTCAGAAAACGTGTCATCATCATTCCCTTTGTAGAAGTGGACAGCATTTCAATAGTCTAACACCTCAGAAATAGTTCTCTACAAAGCCAAAAAGCTGCAAAAGTCTTTTGGCTGCTTGTGATTCTTACCCCACAGTTTTATAATCTGGTGAATTAGCTTACAGCTGGCTGCACTGTATGCCATCTGCTAAACAGCTGGGAAAATATGCATTTTATTAGGAGGTGCTGTGCTCTGCTCCTAGCCAAATAGCTGTACAGCTTCATCTAGGACTTCATAATTTAGGACAACAACTAAACAACAAAAGTTTTGGCCTGCCATCTCAGGTTTCTTTTCCATCAATTCTGTCATTATTAGTCCATCTTCACCTCAGAAATAGTACAGTGTCTTATGGCCAGATGAACTTTCCAAGCCCACATGGTATTTTCTGGATCCAGAACTTAGAAAAACTCCTCTGCCTTTGATGCCCACTTTGTGTTATCTTGCATAACACAAAGCTCTGAGTGTTTTTCTTGCTTAGCTACCTTAGAAGCTTTTGCATGTGTTTTTGGGGGTATTTTTAAGCTTTTATTGAGCTTGGTGCAACATGATCAAGGACACTAGCAGAAAGTGAATTGAACTGTACCTTTTAATCAAGCTGTACTGAAGTTTCTGTCAACAAAGCTTTTGATTTTCACTAAGGCCCTATGTAATTCCATGCCTGAGATTTTTTCCCGCTCTGAATCAGCATTCCCTCTTTGCCTTGGTGGATCAATGATAAGAGCACCAGGTTCAAATCCAGTTGTTTCATAACATCTGTTGTCTTGAGAAGGTCAGTTTTCTCTATTGATGAGACCAATGTGCAGTCTACACTTCCTCAGAGCACATGGTGATATCCTTGTTAATCCACAATCAGTCCAGCAATTTGCACATCGCATGGATCAGGCAATTCTGACCAGCATTACAGCTGCCAAGCTGCTGCGTGATGGCGTATACAAGGAGCAAAAAGCAGTTCTGCACTCCTTGCCAGGTTATAAATAATTTTTTATCTATTAGTTTACTATGGAACTATTAAAGTAGTAAGAATTCATTCAAGTTACTTCAGATGACGTTCTGGTCACTGGCCTCTCCTCAAACTTGAAAGTCATGAACAGTGTGTGGTGTAAAATCCCCCCCATATGAGAAGTGTGGCAGTTTACAACAGCACAATAATTCTGCTGAAACCAACAGGACTTTAGAGGGTCTGTCCTAGTTGTCACAGGGGACAGTGATAATACAGTGATCAACCATGTAGGTATTGTGGACACCCTTTTACTGACCACCTATCTGCTTGACTACAGTGCCAAGTACTTTTTACCACATCATTCATTTTAGGGAGTCCAACTGCATATAGATATTGTTCATGTTCTCACTTACTCAGTAGAAAACAGTTGCATCCAGATTTTTTAAAATTTGCCCGATAGCTGTAAGTGAAGCTCACCTGCTCCACTCTTGTACCAATGATTATGGGGAACAGAAAGTCCAACATACCAGAGACCACAGACTTCTCTGCTTAATTTAAAAACATTTAATTAATTTATTTAATTAATTAATTTAAAAAAATAAAACCCTCACAGAGGGTTTGGAAAGGCTCTTTGAAGGTGCTGAACAAGAGTCCAAGGCCATGGCTGCCGTGCAAATAATAGTAACATGAGGAAGGGTAAAAGAAAAGTTCTGAAGGCAAAATGTTGATTGCTAGTGAGGAAACAGAACTATGGGAACATTCCCAGAAATGCTCCAGAACAAGACAGGTTGACAAGCAGAAGTTCAATGAGCAGCTAAGAAAACATGTTAAAAAGGGAATTCAAAGAAACAGGGAAATTTTGGGAACAGGGAGAGAGAACCTCTAGAAGCTCTAAATGAGAAAAGAATGAGTTTGCTGGTACTTCAAAGGTCATAAGAACACATTCAAACTGAAGAGGTTATAGAAAGACAGTACATGGTTTAAGAGAAGTGGTAACATCATGAAGACCTGTAATTCTTAACTAAAGGAAAGGACAGAAGTTGATTAAACTCAAGCAAGGAGGAAATGACAAAGGAACGCCAGAACAGACAGTCTCCCTTTTAAAAAATTTTTCTGAGAAGTAAAGCACCCACTTGAAAGTGCATGCTCTTCTATGTAAACTAAAAGCCTAAGAAGCTAGATGGAAGAACCAAAATGCCTGTTGTTAAAACAACACTATTTATACAATAGTCTTACTGAAAACCTGGTGGAAAAAAGAGCATCAGCACAGTACTGAAAAAGCAGAAAAGACTGAAAGCCAAATAGTTTGGCAGGGATTGAAGAAAGACCCGAGTTAACAATCTTGGAAAATCAAATAGCATAAAGATCCTATGAAACAGAAAACTAGACTGAACAATAAAGGCTTATCAAAATAAAGGACCTTCAGGACCGCTAATCCAAGCAAGACAGAAACTATTTGAGATTCTATGAAACACAAGTAAGAAAGGCTGATAAAGAAGAAAACCCAACAGGTCAAAGGATACTTCAGTGACTCCCAGCTAGACTGGCTAAAGATCACAACAGTAGATTGTAGCCGAGACCACTATCTGTGTCTCATGCTCAAAAGAAAAATAAAGCAAACAAACAAGTAAACTAAATAACCAAACTCAAAAACATCAATACGAAGAAAGAGCAAACACTCAATTTGATCTCAAGAAGTGGAAAGAACCTGTTTTATGAGATCTTGAGGAGCTGCTTTATAACAATGACAAAGTTTGTTAAGCAAACAAATGAAAATAAAATCTGAACACTAAAATTGAAAGTGGGAGCTAGAGGCTAACAGATTAAAAATCTTTGTAGGTGGCCTGAAGACACTATAAAGCTCAGGGGCATAGGCCAAAAGCCAATGAATTCCCCAAGAAAAACTTAAGAAAGACCAAAACACTATCAGAATGCCTGAACAGTCAAGAAGGGAAGCTTCTAAAAACTATCTTAAAAAAAAAAAACTGAAAGAGTATAATAACAAGGATCATAAAAATTATCAGGATTAATGATTAATATAAAGACTTGATAATGCAGGCCAAGAAAAGAGCTTAAGAAATTGTTTTTAAGAGTATAAAAATAAGTAGAATTTTTTTTAAAACATGATCAGGAGTTGGCAGCCTCCTAAAGGACTTCTAAGCAAACAGATGATGCAGGTACTTAAAAAGAACAGTTAGAGACGAGCAGACTTTGGCAAAAAGGACTTGAGGTTTTTTTGTATCTGTGTTCAGCGTGGGGTAATTCTCATTACAGAATATTCTGTGCAGGGGGAACACATCAGAAGATCCGTCTCAAATTGACATATCAGTATAAGGCATTACAGGCAAAAGCAGGAATATGAAATATAAAAAGAATCACCATAAGCAGATCACATTCACCAGAAAGGGCCAATGGGACTCAAAGGAGAAAGAGCTAAAACTACAGTAATCTCCACCCAAAAGTGCCCCGGTATCCAAATACAGGAATGTGATGTGACACCAATCTCTCCTGGGAATGCTCTCAAAGTCTAAGGGAAGTACCAGGGGGTCTGGTGTCTATCCTGGGAAAATATTTTTTTAAAAATGGTCCCAAAGTGCCCATAAGAGTCCTTGTGAATCCTAGAATATATATTGTTCTGTATAACTATAAACAATTTGGGAAATGGGATGAATAGCAATCTGACAAAGATGAGGGCCAGCTCTGAGGGATTACAAAAGTATCACATAATAGTCACTACTGAGCAAGAAAATGGCAGATGAATTTCAGTGGAGATGTATGTGAAGTGATGCAGCTCAGACAATATAATCCTAATTCTGTACAGTAGAAGAGGCTCTTAGTTGACTATTAACACTTAGAAATGGAGATATTTAGTATTTATCATAGGTAGACCCATGAAAACATTACTTTGGCTCTCACTAGCGGTCAAAAACCAACCCAAAATGCAGAACATAGGAAAAAAATAAATAAGAGAGAACCTAATGATGCCACTTCTTGCATAATGAAGACTTTAAACTACTCTGTTTCCACCGCCACCACTTGCAAATGAATGCAAAAGAACTAGAAAAAATAGGTTTCCTTCCAAAGATGTTCTGCACCACAGTGGCTTGATACTGATGTAGTAACATTTGGTTTTAAGGTTCCTCTTCTCTGCATGGACTGAGCACAACTGTTCTTTGGTACAGCTCTTCTGATTTTAAAAGGCATTGTCCATCTCAGAGCAACAGAGAACAACCTCCACTTGAGCTGTCTCCATACAAATGTGTAGCCAGGAAACCCCTTGAGACTATGACCATTCCTATTTTATCATATGCCATGGAATAGAGGACAGAAACATATCCCTGACAAAAACATAATTTGCAGGATCAGGGGCTGTGTGTTTGTATATTTTATATACATAAATATGCCCTGTGCAAACCCCATGCACCCAATCTGAATGGTGAGTAGTTTTTCTTGTTTCTTTATACACCCTCATTTGGCACATAGGCAGTTTTCTCCAAACTGGGGTTCAAAGGGCTCACAGATGGTCAGGAAACATGAACTTTCTGTCATCTAGCACTATCTTGATTTTCTCTGATTGGCAATTGACAAATATAGCTTTAGTTTGAGACACTTAACAGCCTATGAAAAACAAGTTGGTCCAACCCAATTGCTAGTGGCTCCAATACTCAGCTGGTGCACTTGTCCTACCCAATGACACTAGCTGGCAGCCACAGAATAAAAATCATGACCCAGAGTGCAATGACAGTTAATTACATTCTTCTCCCTGAAGTGTCCCCTTCAGAAGAGGGCTGAGACAATACACAGCAAAGCAAGCAAAAGTTTGTACCTTGAAGAAACTACTTACTTCAGGCTCCAGAGCTAATTAGCACCTACTCATGTCATTTAGATTATTTTTAATTTAAATGTAGTAATCAATATATCCTTCTTGCACACTTTATTCTCTTTTCTGAGAATAAGTCTGAATTTCTCTCCAAAAATGTGGCTTAATAACTTAGTTTAGCTTGTTTTGCACATGCCCTCAAAATCCTTCCTCCTTTTACTATCAAAATAATCTTAAAGAAACTCTTAAAGAAACAAAACTACTGTTTATGCAACATCCCAAAATGTGGATATACAAAGATAAATTGAGTAAAACACTTAGGAAAAATGAGAATGCTTTGCAGTTAAATATATTCAAAATATGTCATTGCTCCATCAGAACTCCATCAGCTAAACATTATGGATAATACATTCTTTCACAGGACTCAAAGATATGTTTTGCAGGTTGCCTGCATATACTAAAAGTGTAATTATGGCCTTCCTTGTATCCATATAGATCCATGGAAGTCAGAATATATTGAAGTACTTGTTTGATTCTTTGAGCTATTTAATACTGACAATTACATATTTTGGCTGTCACTTTTAAACCGAAGCTAAAAGGTGGTTTTTCCTTACTACTTTACTTCTGACATAATAACTTGAGAATCTGGGTGTAGTCAAGAAAAAAATGTCAAGATGGAACTTGCTTAAAAGTAAGGATCACAAACTTTGAACCAGGGAGCACAAGTTTCATCACATAAGGAAACAGTGTTTGTTTTAAAGGTCTGTTTAATGAAGAAAAAAGTAAGCTGAGGTTTCTTTCTCTACTAGGTTTTAAAAATAGATTTTAAAATAATATTCCACAGATTTAAGATATTGGCATAATAAGGTAACATGAAAAAATCATTTTAATATTGAAAAGTCACTACTGTGTAGTGTAATTACTTTTCAAGTTTTTCCTGAGGTTTTGCAATTACTTATTAAACACAATTGTTATTATTATCACAGAAAACGTTCTTAAAATTTACTGCCCTAAGGACACTTTCCACACTTTCATAGGTCTCTCAGTTCAATTGACTTCAAACCAAAGAGGTTTCTTACTTCATTTTTGACTCCAGGATCTCATTCTGCAATAGCTATTACTTCTATAATGATAAAATTTCAAATAAAGATAACCCACATGTTAGCTTACATTTGAAATGTAACTATGCTAAATAACAGCTCCATAAAAGAGCAAACATCACAGACATTCATAGGAAATAGAGCAAAAGTCATTCTGCAAATCCAAGTATTTCCATTTAGTGTTAGCTGAAGGAAGGCTTATTTAACCAGTACTGTTACCCCTTTCACTACAGCACGAGTAAGAAAATATTAAAAATCAAAGAAAACAAAACCAACCTGCTAAACTGTTTTCATATTAAATAGATGTTGCATTGCTTGAAGAACTGTCTAAAATCCCACCACCTACCAGTCAGGTTTGGAAATTACCTGAACTCACTGTGGCAGAAAACAAGCCCAGCTGAGAGACCACGTCTACTTACTGGTGCAAGCTAGCCAGGTGCCAGCGGGGATTACAGGACCAGCTACTCATCTGGACAACCTACCGCATCCTAGGTCCTGAGCAGAGTAGACTGTGCTCAAGCCTCCACAGTGAGCTGCATCAAAGAAAGGGAATGAATCTACCTGCCAGGGTATATAAAGCAAGAGGAGTGATTTTATAAGGAACAGCTGAGGGAGTTGAGGTTGTTTAGCCTGGAGAAAAAAAGGCTGAGGAGAGACCTCATTGCCCTCTAGAACTACCTGAAAGGAGGTTGTAGAGAAGTGGGAGTAGGTCTCTTCTCCCAAGTAACAGGAAATGGTTTGAAGTTGCATGAGGTTTAGATTGGATATTAGGGGGAAAAAAGTCACCAAAATGTTTGTCAAGCACTGGAACAGGTTTTCAGGGAAGTGGTTGAGTCACCATCTATGGAGGTATTTAAAAGAAATGTGTAGATGTGGCACTTAGAGACGTGATTTAGCGGTAGACTTAGAGACAGTGTTGAGTTAACAGTTGGACTTGATGATCTTAAGGGTCTTTTCCAACCTAAATGATTCAATAATTCTATGAGTGTGGGAGCACTAGCAAACAGATGCTGAGCCAGGTTCAAAGAGCATGTTTTCCTCACATACATACTTCTCAGGAGAAATAAGTTGTCTGAGTCTTCAGCCTGAATTCATTCTTGCTGGAAAAGGTAATGAGAGAATCTAGTCTTACTAGGATTTTCCTGCAGGATTGTCCAAAGTACTTGCAAATTGTATACGTGGATGGTGAACTTTTTGCTGGAATGGAAGGATAACCATACTACTTGTCCAGCCAGTAGGCAGGTCCACTGTCCATGCCATAACATTTAGGGTCTTTAAGAGGTTCCACAGCACATACTTCAGCTGCCTGAGAAGGCAGGTGGAAAAAACAAGTTCCAACTACTTTGTGGACCCCCACGAGTGACTCTAATAAGTCATCAGTCTACATGGGATCTCATGGGACTTTCCAATATTCAAACACCAGACTGGTTACACCTGAAGCTATAAAGGAAAGATATTTGGGCCAGACCGCTTCTTACCTCAGCTGTCCTGTGTAGCACGCTCTGAGTGTACAACCAGAAGCCATTGCTTCTGCACTCTGGAGCACATTTTCCAGGTTAGAGAAACTTCAAAACTAGAACCATGGGTGAGGGAAGAAATGGATGCTCAGACAACAGGGCTGAGGGCAAGGCTGAGAGACCAGTGGTGATGGTAATGCTTCCATTGCTTCTCACAAACACAAATCTGGAACAGGTTCTCACCAGGAACAGCAAAAGACTTTTATATCACATGGGCATGGCCAAGAACAGGAGCTCTGTTTAGAGATAATTGGTAAAGAAAATGTTTCTATACAGGCTAGAGAAAGAGACAACTGGGAGGATAAATGTGGAGACAGCCTCACACTCTTCTGCACAGATGGTGTAGCAATCCCTTCAATTTTCAGCATTGTCTGAATGAGGTTCAGTGTCCAGAGTTTGCTTATTCAAGATAGAAAAATAAAAGATCTAGAGAAGATAATGTGTGGAGCTGTTTTATTTTTTTTAACAGGACTTTTGCTCCAAGGAAAAAAGAAAAGGCTGGGAAAAGGGGCAGAAGTGTGCCAATTCACTTATTTTGGTGTCCAGATGACCAAATCCAGAAGTTTAATCTGTTGGCATCTTCTCATTGTCACATATCAATAAGGCTTGAGGTGACTCAGTTCTTTCTAAAACATGCAGAAGCCACTGTGAAAGCACTTAATTTGTTTGGGATTATAACTTGGCTATAACTGGGGATGTAGGCACAGGATAAAATACTACAGGTGTTCAGCTGCACTTTGTCCCCATGATGCTAGCATACCCAGCTACTCAAGAGATTTGCAGATATCTGTGTTAAATGTCCATGCCGCCATTATCTTGGAGTGATGCATGCTGTAATCAGGAAGATTACAGTGACTATTGCCATTACAATGTAGAGAATATTCTTGTTTACAGTGTAAACGTAGAGAATGTGATCTTTAGTTAATGTCCTTAGTTTAGGAGACCTCTTGAAGGATCAACCAAAGAAACCTATTCACCATTTTTGCAAGAGTTTTAAGATCCCCATAAATGGGTCAGATATATTTGTCCACAACAAGGAACTTGAAACCAAATTTTAAAAATTAAGTAAATTACACAGAGAGCTATTCACAGGTCCGTGGCAGATCCACTATGAAGCTGCCAATACATGATTTGTGAATCCACATACCTGGCTTGATGCTGATAAAGACAGCAGACAATTGTAGCCCAATCCATCATCTGTCTTATTCCCATTGCACTTTAGGAAACAACTGCTTTAGTTACTATGTTATTTGTCATTTTTGTCAGCTGCAGTTGTGGATCCACTGTTTTGAGTCACAATTTGTGACATTAAATAAGCTTTGCATTGCCTGGGTATTCACAAAACTTTAAGATTACAGTTCAAGGCTAAGCTTTTTTCCAACACAGCCCTATCTATGGTTTTATCCACTTCTTATTCAGCATTCAAGTTATTCAATAGGAAGTCTTCAATAGAAGAAATAGAGGTATGCAAAGTGAGATTGCCACCAGCACCTCATTATCTTGATGGCGCTCTGTTCACAGCCTTGTTAGGGACCAGCAAATAAAACATACTCTTAGCAGCATTAAAAGTAACCACAGATGTACTGGGGGCGTCATTAGCAAATGAAACAAGAAAAGGCCGAGAGTGTTATTGTACTGAGGAATGAAACTAGACCCAAAGCTGGGCAACTCCTACATCAGGCAGGAAGATGCAGCAATCTTTACAGGCCTGAATAAAAAGGTAATACTGGCTGAAGAAGTCATGCTCAGGCAACCAGAGATCATACTAGAAGGAACATTTGCCAGGAATGGCAAAATCCTAAGACTGCAACAAATAACCAACAACTATAGCTGGAAGAATATATTGTAACATTATGATGTCTAGAGACAAGAAAAAAAATAATCAGAAACATAGGATTTCCTCATGGAACATTTTAATAGGGGACTTGAAAGCAGAACTGTGTGCTCAATTATAGCTGGAATTAAGGAAAGAAAAGGCATAAATACACTAATATTTGTTTCGTATTCTTCCTCATCTCAGTAGTAGCAACAATCTGGCAGAATGAGTTTAAGAAGAGATAGGATACCTCCTGGGCACAACAACCACAGCATCAAGCATGCAAACAACCCTGTTTCTGCTTGTCCTTCAATTACTGAGGATTTTCTTGGTTCATTACCTTTGCTTTGACTTAGCTTTCTTTTTTGGGGAATGGATGTGCTAGAGTTTGAAAGCAGTATTGCAGATGCCTTGGCTTACTTTCAGTCTGCAAGGATTCCAAGGAATGCATTCAGACCTTGGGTATTCTTGGCCTCTGGGAAGACAGTTGGTGCTCTTGAACCAAAACAGCTTTAAATTACACAGAGCTGATCTCAAAAGATTTCCTAGTATTGAGAACACGAGTAAACTTAGAATACGACTGTGAACTTACAGTACGACTGCATTATCCTGTGCAATTAGATTATAACAGAGAATCTCATGAATAGGAATATAACATCACCACAACGTCAGCGGTGTGGTGACCTTTTGGTGTGGATGGATGAATTTTTCAGATCCAGAGTACTGATGGTGCTGTACAGAGTACAGTACTCAGATCCAGAGTACTGATGTACTGAGTACATTACCAGAAACGTATAGTAGACACCCTTCTGAAGACACCTTGAGACACTGTGATGAGAATGATGGAACATTCCTTTCAAAGCCCTTTTTTCCTCATAGACTTGAAGACTTTCCTCCCTCCATTTCATGAGATTCTGATCATGGAAATATGGAAGGGTTTGGCCAATGTCCATTTTTTACCAGAAGAAACAAGGATTTCTTTTAGACAAAGTAAGAGCAGTTTAAGGGAGTATTTGCTGTCATTCTGATCAAGGATCCAAAGAAATGGAGCTTCCAAGTTCAAGCCCCAGTAGACTTAAAGGACTCTCTGATGCTCTTTGTGCAGAGACAATCCCTGCCAGTCATGTTGGCAGCTAGAAAGTTTTAATGTGCTACTTCACAGTGAGGCAGCTGCCTTGGCTTCCATTGCAGGATCAGATGAAGATAAATTCAGTCAGTCTGATGCCAGAAAATGCAATACCTGCAGAATGTACATCTGCCCTGTTATAAGTACACCTCCTTAGTTAATTGTACTCCCCCTTTAAGAATGATTGCCTATTCTCACTTTTGCTACAGAAGGTATTTGGGTAGGTCAGTGATGTAGATGTGCAGCCAACATTTAATTTATTGGGTTTATGAACCAGTAAAAAGGCTCAGAAATCATAACTGAGACTACCAACATGATCGTGAAGTTTTCAGAAACTTCAAAGAAGTGGCTGGGGGAGATCACCACAGAAAATCATTAGGGAGCTGATAGAAAAACATCTCATAGTGCTTTAGAAGAGGGAAGGCATCAGAATGCCACATTGTAGAAGCACTTTTCATCCAACACATGCTCCACTTGGCCAATGATACCATCAAGAAGCATGCTGTTCCATATCAACAAATGTCCACACATCAACAACCACATCTTAAGAGCTTTACAAGGTCACATGCAGCAGCAAGGATTCTGGAGCCAGATAAGGACCCCAGACTAGTGTTAAAGGTAAACACCACCTAGCAAGCTTGCAGTCTTTGAGTAAAAGGCATGGGACAGCCTAAAAGAAAAAACAAGTATATCTAGAGGTAGACTGGTGGACCTTAAGTCTGGGGCAAAGGGACAAACTTTTGTCTTCTCTCACTTTCATCACAAAGTCCTTACCTATGCTAAACAATTCTGTTATCCTGAACTGTAGATTTTTATTGAAGCCTATATCTATCAACAAGGCACTCTTTATGTCTAGAAAATACACGAGTAAAGGAAAGTTCTGGCCTTACAATAAAATGTACAACTTGGGCATCATCCCTGTTTTCTGACTGAGTTTTGTTTAACACCAAAAAAAAATGCAGATATTTCAGATACACTCACATTTTACATTATGAATTTTAAAGTGGCTGTTTTTTTCTTGCCCTACAAATTGAAGTTATAATAGATATACTCTGGCAACAGGAAAAAAATGTTCTAGATACCACTAAAAATGGTCATAAATTCTTAGTACTAAAGAAAGGGGGGCAAATAATGAGCTTGTCCTTTATACTATATAGAAAGAACAAGAATAATCAGACAGAAAATTAATCTGACCTCCAGTATTTCTAAGCACTGGAAGGCTTTCACAGGTTTGGGAAAACAATTTACTCTCTATCGATTAAAGCAAGCAGCTAAACATGGATGACTGATCTCATTTTACCAGTTTTCAGTTCATGCCAGGTACAGACAAATACAGAGGTTACTTTGACACAGGGAAATCAAAGGTTGATACTATCACTGCATTATTTAAAAGTCCAAGCTGTGAATGGTCATCTTTCAAGCAGACTCTGTGAGCCTTCTATCTAGTGTCTGAGGAGATGAAGTGCTTAATTCCAAAGGTCAAAATCACAATATTTTTCTAAAACAAACAAAAGCAAAACCTCCCAAGAAACCTCTCTCAATAACAAAAGCAGTACGTTGTCTGCAAGAAAAGTAATCAGATTTCCAGGCACACTCTGTAAGTAACCTTGTTTACTGTAATTTTGCAACAGCTTTTATAAATTTTTCATCTGAAATCAGGAAGGCTACAGCTCGTATTCTGACAGGTTGAAATAGCTGAGTAAGTGGAATACATCCCTGTGTGGTTGGCTATGTTTGGGAACACTTAAGAATATATTGCCAAAAAAAAAAAAAAAGGCAACTCAGACATCGCAGTGAAATATTTTAACAACCAAATGAAAAATTAAAATAGAAGGAAACCCTCTCACTTCCATTGATTTCGGGTTTTTTTTTAAGAAAGCCTAGAATGTAAAAATAGTTCATGCTTCATGAATATCCATTTTTTCTGAACATTGTCTGATCCCACATTCTATGTTCTAAGCTGTTCTTTGAAGTATAAGTGAGAAACACGAATTGAGTGTTATGGTGAGTCATTTGGGAGTTTTGTTTCCACAACGGTCTTAAGTAACTTTCAGTAAAGTCTTAACTGCTTCGTATGAAATATAAAGGAAACAACTGTTAAGGAAGATTTCCTTTTACTTCAAATGCACAGCCTAGACCTACACACACAGCAACCCCACTCCATTTTCATTGTGCCTCCTTTACAAAATTAAACCTTCTGTCAAAAAAATTGCGTGCATACTGGATGTGCAAAATAAAGGCAAGGATATTAATGTTGGCTCCTGTGGCTCAGGTACTCGTAACTGCTTGCCCCTTTTATATCATCAGGCACAAAAAAAAAAAAAAAAAGAAAAATTACAAAAAAATTCCACAGCTACATAAAAGGAGTATTCTTTATTCAGGTGTGGGAGAAACAGATCTAAACCTTCAGAAATATTTTAAGTAGAAATGCAACCAGAGCTAGACTATAATAAAATTCTTTTAGGTGAAACTCTGGGCAGGGCTCCAAAGGATTTTGCCCAACATCCTGTGGCTGGAAGTCTGTTTAGGCAAGCTTTCTCTCTGCCTGAAGTTACTTTCATCCGCTGACTGGAAACTTTAAGGATGAACCCCACCTCTCTCTCCACTTACCCGTCCAGTTGTTAGCCACAGGAAGATAAAGGCTCAGGAAAAAGTTTTTTAAAGCTTTTTTTTTTCTTCTTCCGGTATGTCTGGAATTCCAAATGCAGACTGAACTATAAAAATCACTCTTTCTGAAGTAGTAATGCCTGGTGAGATTTGGCCAGCTCGCAGTTTTGTCTCCATAACTTTTTAGCAGTCCTTCAATCTGAGCCTAGTGTTATGCCACCGTTGATATTGTGAATGATTTACCCCAAGAAATGGAATTACGAAAATAAGCATGTGCAACTTGCAAACAAGCTGCAGATCATACTGTGACTAAAAGGTAGGAAATTTAATGCTAAACACTGTCAAGCCCAAATTCCGCTGCCTTGACTATATATTGCGAGTATCATGTAGATTTCCACACCTAACTGTGCCTCAGCCTCGATATCTGATGCACTTCCATTTCGGTCATTGGTCTCTTCAGCCCCAATGGACAAGCACCCAAATTAACACACCAGAATGAGATAATATGTTGAACCCACATTTTGTACACAGAGCTCCAAAACTGAAACATTTAGGCAGTAAACAATGGAATTATGAGGTATCACTATTACTGGCCTCACATTAGCTCTTTTACAACTATTCTGTATTTAGTAGGAATAGCACTTTAAACAAAAAGCTCAAAAAACAATTAATACAAGTACTAAAAGGAAATAAAACAGAAATTAGCTCTAAGTTTAGCCAATCTTGCAAGCTGTTCCTGCAGTTTTTTGAGACAAAAGTTTGGTCATAACAAGCAAGAAAGCAGGATTCTCTGTCTGTTTAAGGAAACACTGTTACGTGCAGTGCCTCTAGAAGAGAATCCATTATATTATACTGACTTACTCATCCTCACTCTTAGAGATCAGTAGCTCTATTCAATAAACATTAAGACTTCCAGAAGACCGTTAGAGGATTTTTTAAAATATAAAAGGTCTGAGACCCCCTTAAACCTCTATTCTTTATTTCAGAAGTGTACAGTGAGCGCAAACAGCCTGCCTCTAATCATTAACAGCAGGAAAACTCTGTAAGGAGCAAGAATTTTACTGCCCTCTGCAGCTTTTCCTTTGCGTTCAACGCAAGGGCAAAACGCCACCGGTTTCTGGGTGAGATGAACTGATGCCGACTGTCATCTGCCGCTGTGACATATTTTTCCTCCCGAAGCCTGGAAACCCCAAAATGGACACGTAGAAAAGGTATCCGACCGACCAAACTTCACCTCCCTTAAAAACGGAGGCTGCGCTGCCCAAAAGCTTTCTTCAGAAAATGGGTCACAGGCTAGAAATCGTATAGGTATAGGGAATATATTGCAGGGAAGAAGTGGGGGGGGGAGTGGAGGGGGGAGAGAGAGAGAGGGGAGCGCAAGGAGGGAAGGGCCCCTATTTACTTGCCCTAAAAATGTTACTTCAGATACTGGTACGGACCGCGTTTTCTTTGTGTGGCGATTTAAGCCTTGCCACGCAAAGGCCGATACGGCCAAGCCGCCAGTTGGAAGGGAGCAGACCCAACGAATTAAGTGAATTAAACTCGATGCGCTTGTTGACTCAGTTTTCGCCCCATCAGCCGCGCCGCCGCTCGCTCCATCGCCGCCTCAAAACGTCGGGCGGCAAAGTTTGGGCGGGGGGTGTCCCCGGGCCCCCGCAGCCGCCGCCACCCCGCCGCCTCCTTCCCGCCACCAACTTTCCTCCGCAGGAGCGGCAGCAGCACCGGCTCTCGCCCGCCCCGTCCCGTCCCGTCCCGTCCCGTCCCGCCCGGCTCAGCTCGGCGGAAGGCTCCGGGTTGCGCCAGCAACTGCCAGCCCGGGCGGGCGGCAGCCGGGATGCCCGGCGGCGGGAGCGGGGATGCCGGTCAGCGGGGATGCCGGGCGGCGGAGCAGGGACGCCCGAGCGGGAGAGTGGGGATGCCCGGCGGTGGGAGCGGGGATGCCGGGCGGGCGGCAGCGGGTCCTCGACCGGCAGGTCGTCTCTTACCAGCCCGGAGGCGAAGAAGACGGCGAGCAAGGCCAGGCAGGCGCCCATGACGATGAGGAGCAGGAAGACGATGAGCGGGTGCTGCTGGCTCATGCAGTAGTAGGACTCGTAGAGCCAGTCCCGGGAGCGGGACTGCTCGCCGCTCGCCCCGCAGCCGCCGCCGCCCGCCTGCTCTGCCCGCTCCAGCAGGTAGCGGCGTCTCCTCCTCATCATCATCGCCTCTTGCCACATCGGGCAGAGCCCGCGCAACTCCCTCAGCGCCGCCGCCGCCGCCGCCGCCGCTGCTGCAGGAGGCGGCAGCCGGGGAATGGAGCGGGGCGCGCTCCCGCGCGGGAGGCGGAGAGGAGGAGCCGCGGCGGCGGCGGCGGTGGCATGGTGCGGCGGGCGACCGCGGCCGCCTCGTAGCCCGCCCGGGGCTCGGTGCGCCTCCGGCGAGCGCCACCCCGCAGGCACATGCCTCGCCCGGCTGCTGCGGAGCTGGGGGCGGGAGGCTCGCTCCTCCTCGCCGGCGAGGGGTGCGGGAGGACGCCCGGAGCAAGCGCCCAAGGGCGGCGGCGGGAGCGGGAGACGCCTCGGAGGGCGACCGTGAAAGCAGCCCCTGCTCCGCGCCCCTCCGGCCCGGCGCCGGGGGATGCCCGAGGGGCTGCGGGGACACCCGCCGCCGCCCGCCTCCGGTAGGGAGAGCTCGCCGACCCCGGAAGGCTCCGGTGGCTCCGCAGGTGTCTCACCCGAGGGCGGCAGGTAGCCACGGGGCGCCCCGTGTGCGGCTCCCGGGGGGACGCCGCGCCTTGCCGCCAGTTGCGGGGCAGCATCTCCCTCCCAGCAAGAGGGAGATACCTCTGAAAATCTCTTTGAAATGGTACCCGCGGGCTGAGTCTCCTTTTTAAAAATAATGCCTCCATTTTTGTCAAAAACATTCAAGTTAGGAAGCAGGATAACATAAGTTATCTACAGAGTTCCTTGCTCTGAAGGGCTTTGTTACCCCTGACAAAGCAGGCACTAAAACCAAACCGGACGTGTAACTCACTGAAGTTACCTGTCTGTCCTGCACACCATAGACCCATTTTGTGAGCACATGCACACAGTTCTTCTTCCCCAGGCCATTGCCTCACTGAATGTCCCTCCCCGCAGGACAAATCCCTCTTTGCCCTCTCTGGACCACTCACCAGCCTCTGCTGTTGCTTTGCCACATCCTTTATCTCCCAGGGGATGCAGGGGATGCCTAAGAACTCCACGGAGAGGAAAAGCCCAAAGCGACATGGATACTACTGAGCCTAAATGACCCAAAGGTGGCCCCTGGTGACTGGAGTAATGGCAGGAGCAAGAGAGGCTTGGGAGTACTATGACACTACAAGAGAGTCAAAACTGGCACTACTGTAAGTAGTCATAAGTGAGAGATTTTGAGCAGAGGGCTAACCATTAGCAAGGTGGAAGAGAAGGTAACTAGGATGATATGGACTGAAATTTCACCTTTAACACCTCATGCTCCCTTCTTTCTCTGTCACTGATCAATTTTTTATCCAGAAGAAGAAGAGGTGCATCAACCACCAGTGTAACAGAGAAACCAATTGAACATATAGCTCAGAAACCTTGTCCATACACATATTTTTTTAGATTCCTCAAGTTTGAAGCAAGGATGAGCCCTGAGCTTCCCTGTCCCCTTGTTCCTCTCAGCTGGCTGGAAGGAAGAAAATCTCCTTGGCTTTCCCTCTTCCTTTCCCTGAAGTGCTTGCTGGGGCAGAAGGAACAGATGAGGAAGAATTGAAAAGTTACAACTGCGCCCACTGTTCTGGGAGATTGAGGGCAAAAAACTCCCAGAAGCAGCAGTGATAAGATTGAAGGATGAACACAAATCTATGTGGGGAGAACATTCTGGCAGAATTAATTGCCGGGAAGGAGTTAGTAGAGGTGGGTGTGAGAATTTTTGCAACATGAAAAGGCTTTACTTGCAGTCACTTCAAAAATTGTGGAGTTGGCCACCCTCACTGTCACACACACATATATAAGTGGGATAAGCAAGGGGAGTTTAAAAAAAATCAAGAGACAAACCAGAACTGCAATATAAAATTTCTTTTACATGTTTGGGATTTGAAGGCATCTGAATTTTGATCTCTTAAAGGTCATCTCTCACATATGTGCTTATTTACAGTACAAGAATAATTACATTATTCTGTACAGATTCACAAAAGTGTAAAAGACCACAACTGGCAAAATGAAGCATGTTCTCTGTTCCACGTAAACAACAACCATCCTCCCAGAAGTACTTGAAGCTTACAGGATATGTTAATACAGATGAGGGTAGTGGCTGTCTTTCTTCCTCCTGATGATTCTGCTTTAATGGCTTTCCGCTACTTTCTGCCTCTCTGGACCTGAACAGAAAAGGCCATTCCAAAGAGTTGACTACAACAGTCATGTCATTTGTTTGTTATTTCAGTGAGATTTTATGCCTGTAGCAACTAATTCCTCATTATATTATTCTCATGCAATTTCTCAGGAAATAAAATTATAATTCCACAGCAAAAACTTAATTAACCCAAAGGTTGCCCAGTGGTATCTCATGCTTTTCCAGAGTGATGTGTTCAGCATAACTGTCTCTTCTGAGAGACCAGACATAACGTGCTTCAGCAGCTGAGCAAGAGGGAGCACGTAGTTATGTTTCCATTTCACTTGGTGTTTTCTTGGCCACCTGATGGCCTCACCCCATCTACTTTCCCTTTCCAAACTAGAAACCTGCATCTTTCAGTTCATTCTTCAAACTCCAGCTAGGAACATCCCGCACCTTAATGTTTAGAATCCTACCAGTCCTTAGAGCAGATCTACAGTTTGAATGGAAAAGTTGAGTGAAAAAAAAAACACCATCGTGTCAAGTAATTAATGTCTACACCATTCCATATATGGATAAGGTAATTAAAACTGCACAATACCCAAATCTGAACATGACCTAATTTGATGCACTACCTTTTAACTAACATATTAACACTTCTTTTGTTTTTTTCAGGATGCATTTAATTAAATTAACATTATTACAGTCGAATGACAATTATGTCATTGCTAAAGTTAAAATGCTACATGTTTCTATTGACCAATTTCCCTAGGTAGCCTAAAATATACATCTTTACTTGGCTCAACCTGAAAGTTTGCTGTGCCTTAGGGAAAAGGACAGTGCAGTGAATTTTATGATCTGGGGCTGAAAAGCAAAGGACTTTTAGAAAAATGCTCTTGATGTATTCCACCTTATTTCTCTAAAAGGGAAAAAAAGCAAAGTTAGCACTTAAGGTAGTCAGAAGCTATCTTCTGTGTACCCTTGGGACTCCAACAATGTCAAAGAATTTGTTCCTTGAACAGCTGGTGTCTAAGCATCTGCTGTATCTCTCTGGAGAAGCAAACCAACACAGAACAAAAGGTTGAGGTCCACAGCTGCTTGTCAACGCAACCATGTGCCAGAGGCATTACACTTTCCGGTAGCAGATTGATTAACCTAGAGAACTTCTATCTGGACTGTCTCTGGAGCTCCCTTCCAGCCTCAACTGTTCTGTGATTCTGTGATACCACAGCTTATTACTAGTGTCAAGGGATCTGTGACAGGTCCTAGGTAGACAGCTAAATAGGAACAAGAGATACAGGAGAAGGTACTATTCTCTGCATTGCTCTCTTTGCCACTTCAGCTTGATCAATCTCCATCACCCTTCATTTCCCTCATTTTCTATTCCCTGATGTCTTCTCCTGCATGGGTGTTTTTATCTGGGATGCAAACTAGCTCTCAGCAGAGGGAGAAGAAAGACTGATCCTTTGCTCTCAGCTGCTCTACTCAGCCAACTTCCTTGAAATAAACTGCAAGGAAGAGATGATGCATTCCACAGTCCTGAAACATAGCAAGCACTCAAAACAGCCATAACAATTGGCCTGAGCAAAATACACTGACCACAAGTCCACTGATGGGCAGATTCCCCTCCTCAGCATCTGGCCACCAAAACCGCCTATGAGAGAAAACCCATCACTATAATCTTGACACTGTACTGCCACTGTCCACATCCACCAGGCTACCTTATGCTGAGCTTCAATTGCAGGGCAAGTTGCCCTGCCAGTGCAATTACAGCCACTGCCTGAACCACACTTCCAGAGCTTGGCTAGAGCAGCACAGCCAAAGTCAGGTCAACAAGCCCTGTTTAGTGTTGCTCTTGGGTGACACCAAGCCATGAGCCATCCCAGCCATAAGAGTAATGCATCAATACAGCCAGTTTGTCCACAATTTTAGAAGGGAAGATTAAATTTTGTGCAGAGGCCCAGGCACTCCCTGTCACCTTGAAACCTGGAGGCTGAGAAATAGTAAAACTACTATTGGATAGTAATAAAACTACTACATGGATAATTGCTTAACAGCATTAACTTCTCTATCAGAGATACACAACTTTTTCTTATTGTTTAACACTGAAGACTGCTAATTTTTACTGAATTTTTCTGGATTCATTTCACTGAGTTCAGTTATTAGGACTTGCTCTCTCAAGCCTTTGAACTACAGCTATGTGCTACTGTTGCTCTTCAAAAAATGATGACAGACTTTCCTACAGGAATATATTTGATTTCACACATCTGGAACCTGCTGAAATTCACTTTTGAGTTAGATACAGACTTGCTTGAGGTGTTTAACTTTATTACTTAAGGTGCTAAATTACAGTCTGACTGATCTGTAATTCCTTGTGTTGTTTTACTTTCCTTCCTCCCACTTTTTGAAGATAGTATCTGACTTTGGGCCTCAGTCAGCCTCCATAAACTTTTAAAAGTAATTGCTAATAAGTTATGAGGGTAATGAAGGACCAAGTTGAGATCCTGGTGAGCTGAAAATACCTCAATGATCTCCCTTCTTCCCCGTTTTCATCACAGATGATAGCTACATTGGTCATCTAACTATAGACAGCCTTTTTATTAAAGATTGAGGCAAAACAGAGATCAGTATTTTAGAAGTTTTGGTACCATCTGTTATTGGTACTATCTGAATAGTGTAGGTCAACTATTCCCACAGTCTACTTCTTCCAAAAAACATGGGATGAATATAAAATTATCCAGTTATGCTTGTATTTTTTCCTTTTTTTATTTTGATCATGCTGTTCTTTATACTCATTGTTATAATTTGACTTAGTTTCCAAATTCTATACTGTATTATATCATACATTATCCAAATTTATATACTGTACTATATCATACTGTTCCAGTTTCAAGACATTAATCTCCAATTATACACTTCTTATTCTTTCATATTGGGGCTTGTGCAAACTTAGTAGTATTACTAAGGAAACGATCTACTTCTCCAGATAACCTGCTTTCAGGCAGGAGATGTAGGGAAGGTGGGAGGAAAGGAATAAAACTTCAGAAATTTAAAACTGCTCAGGCAGTTTTATAAAATTACAAATGAACTGGACAAACTCAAAACCATTACCCCAGGCAGCTCAAGAAAGACCTCTTCAGTATATGACTACAGTCAAAACACTTTTACAGCATTAGAATGCATAAATAATAGGATGATGAATAATTTAGAATATACAATATTGCCTTTCTATTGATCGATCATCCAGATTCATCTTGAATTGTATTACCCAACTTACCCAATCTTATTAAAAATATTGCAGAACTAGAGACAGATTCTTCAGAACAAAAGTAATCAAAAACAACCAGGAAGAGTTTCTTCTATTTAGCCAGTGTATAGAACTGTTATCCACAGAAATGAAAGGGAACATAGTAAATGCACATAAAATGAAACCTTTAGAAAACACTGCTTAGAATCTTCTGTTTTCTTTATCTGTTTTGTTTTGGTGTTTTGGTGAGGGTTTGTTGTGTTGGGTTTTTTTCCAGAAAAAAAAGATAGACTGGAAATTAAAGGAATGAAATGCAAAATTAGGAAGTGGGATATGTTGTTGTATACAGCCTATAGTTAATTTGTGCTCTGTCATGGGAGGCTTTTAAGAACGCAAATTTATCAGGGTGACAAAGTGGACCTGGTTGTCAAAATAAGCCTTATAATCACCAATAATAACATAAGTTACAAGGAATGTTGATTCTATTGTTTCATGAGTAATGCCAGAGCAAGGCAGTAGATACAAAAGTAAGACAAAATTATGAAAGGCAGATTATGTGACAATGGGTTTCTTGCACCTTCCACTGAATTGTAATGTGGCTTTTTTTTTTTTTCCCCAGAGACAGGTTATTGGACTGGATTATTCATTATTGTTCAATTGGGGCTTATGGTGTTCCTATAATTTTAATTGATTTTAAAAGATATTGATTCCCTGAATACAGGGTAAGATCATTGACTCAGAGACCACTGATTCACATAACATGATCTAAATATTCTTCACAAAAAGGAAGGCATATGAATGGTATGCCTTCATTTTGTTTGTAGACATTTTATTATGAACTTCACTCTACCTGCACAATCTACTGAAAGTAAAGCAAAATGTACCTAAAGCAAAACTGTAATATGGAATCCTTCAAGATTATTGCAATTCAAATCTGATTTGTGGCACTTGCTGACCTATACGGGTTAACCCGTACTACAGAAGAGAAATATATAAATCTAAATATAAAACAAGTAGTTAAAATAAATAAATACATGTAGCCACATTAATATCAAAGAAAACCATATTCATATATATTTAAAAGGCATTTTTGCAAAATCTCTGTCATTGTTTCAGTTTTTCCCTCAGTAGCTGTCATAGTTATTTTAAAGGAAGCTCCCTCCTAACAGGAGCTGCTAATGACAGTGCAAATTAATGGTATAATCCTGCAAAATTCAAGATGTGATCCTAGTTCTGAAAATACTTAAAAGCCAGTAAAAGATTATACATGTTACCTCCAGGACTTCTGTAAGACTTTTTGAAAACTCAGAATTAATCAGTGAAATAAGGTTTTGCAAGACGGAACAAATATTTTTCCTAAATTAAACATGTCCTGCTGTGAATTTTATAGTCTTCTTGGCTCCAAGAAAGTCAATCTGTGCTCATGTTTTTATAATTATTATGCTATTATTTATTTAATGGCCATCAGTTACTATTTTGCTTTGACTGAGAAAGGAATACTGTAGGAAATGTTATCAACAAGTTAATATTTAAATTGGGTTGAACTTAAGCACAAAAGTGCAGAAGAGCTGACTACCACTCCAGACTTTGATCTCAGGTAAATTTTATCCATAATTTTCCTGCTTGCCAGAGCTATACTGTCTCTCCCACTCTTGCAGAGGTCCTGCGTGGGTTCTCCTTCTCCTTCTCCTTCTCCTTCTCCTTCTCCTTCTCCTTCTCCTTCTCCTCAGCTTCGGCATGTTCTGACAGACAAATACCACATGTTCCCTTCAGAGATGGAGCTGACACTGCTTGCTTTCAAACAGACCAGGCTACTGCTGGGCTACTTAGTGACCTTAGTAAAAACATGTTAACCACAGACGGCTTCCAGAACCATGTGAAGCAGTACGAGGTAATGGCTTCAGCTGCATATTTGATAGGAACACCCAGCTGACAGCAGAAAGTTGTAAGAATTGGTAATGTTCCAGGATCCAAGTCCGGGAAGTCCTGCCAAGAGCAATGGATCCCAAGATTTTAGAGAAAGTGTTATTTCTGAGGTGTTTATAAAGCACTTTGTGATCTCTAGGAAACAAAAGTAGCACAAAAATAAGGACATTCTTTCCTACTTCTTATATAAGGTTGAAACATTTCCCATAAACACTTTGCTTAACACAGTGCTTCTCTGTTCCTTGTCAGTATCCAGGAAAAAAATGACACAAAGCTCACCTGATTGACACTAAATTGTTGTGTTTTTTAAAGATACACATACTGATCCATTAGTAGCTGATTTCAATGTGCATATTTTTATTCAGTATAGGTCTCAGTTACAATTAGCAAAGATTCTTGCTTGAATAGGAAACCAATCAACTTACATGGCTGTACTGTTTCCTATGATATATTAAAATACAGTGGTCAAGCCCATAGCCATAAGAAAGCATCCAGATTTTTTTTTTTTTTTTTTTTTTTTTTTTTTGGTTAAAAGCAGAATAATCTTGATCATGCATTTTATACTAATACTGTCAGCTTCTCACTTCTAAGATCCATGTTTATTGGACATATGAGTTATTTACACTGTTACTGGGAAACCACCTGTGCTAGTTTGAAACAACCACTTAATGAAATGCTCTTGAAGCACACCAATTAGGTGAACATTAGACGATTGTGATTAGAATATGCTTACTACAGTAACTTCTGTGCAATAACTGTCACTACACTAGTATGATAGAATACTTCTATATTACCTCATTTTCACTTTTAAGGCACTAGAAATGATTCTTGCACCAAGAAATTATAGACTTTTACATATAAGGTAATTAAAAAAAATATACAGAGGGGAAAAAAAACCCTAGCAATTATGGTAATATATACATTCATGTATCAATACCCCACACCTTGTTTACTCTGCACAGGTCTCATCTCAAAAATAAAAAGAAAGTATTGAACATGAACATGATGATGATCCCAGTTAGAGGAAAGACTTAATGGAACAAAGCTGCTTTGTTCCTCCGTTCAAAAGAGGATATATCCTCCCATTCTGTTTGAAACTTATGAAATATGAAAGCTGTGAGGGCAGTGAATGGAGAATAGCCATTCATTATTTTCTGTAATGCAAAAACTAACAAACACCTGGTAAAGTGGTCATATGGTAGGCTTAAAGCAAAAAAAATCTACAATATAATTATATTGAGGTATTCACTGCTAGTCACTGTTATGGAAAACAATTAAAAATTCATTTCAAATGGACTAGAAAAAAAATCAAGGAATCAGTTAATCAAGGGCTATTATTAAAATTATAAGCAGGGTAGAAGAGCTTACTAGGGAAGACCCAACAGGTTGATGCATGGAAACTAAGTCTTTAAACCAGAAGGAGCATTATCCTATACGTGTCGTATTTTTATGTGCCTTCTCTAGTCTTCGCTACTGATAGGCAGGAATTTGTACAAGACAGTATGGACAATCTTATGATTTTTATCTTTGAGCAAAAGAAGTAAGAATTATTCATAACTAATTATGACAGTTCTTATCAAGATGATATCATTCTTGTATTTTATTATAAAGTACTGTTTAATTATAAGCGTCATACCTGCTATATGGATTTAAATGAAAATTCTATGTAGAACCCTGACTGAAAAAAAATACACTTTCCTTTTAATCGTGAAAGAGTATATTCTTTGTGATGCCAGTAATTTAGCTATTGGCCTAATTTTTCACTAGCGATGTGGTTTTTTAGATGTGCATTGATAAGTCTGTGATCTTCACTGTGAGAGCATTGAGGCACTGAAACAGGTTGCATAGAGAGGTCTTGGATGCCCCATCCCTGGAGGCACTCAAGGCAAGGCTGGATGGGGCTTTAAGCATCTGCTCTAGTGGTAGGTGTCCCTGCCCATGGAGTGGGGAGGGGTTTGGAACTAGATGGTCTTTAAGGTCTCTTCCAACCCATACTGTTCTATGATTCTATGATTTTCTTGTAGCAAGGCTGTGTATAGACAGACTGGCCATTTTCTTATTGATGCAAAACAATGTATCATCTAAAATTCACATGCAGCTAAAGGCAGCAAAATATAAAAAAAAAAAGCAATTATGATAGAGAAATATTTACGGATGCAAAATATAGATAGCACTATATAAAATACTAGTTTAAAAAATGACACTTTGAAAAGGAAATAGAATTTGTAGAGTAAGTCACTACTTTTAGTTTTAAAGATAGGGTAGAAAGATTCACATAATAAAGAAATACGTAGACTCAAGAATAAAGAACAAGCAACAGCTTGATGAGAGCTACAGGAAGCCAGTTAAGGATCAATGTGAAACTTGGAACATTTGTCCAAAATCCAGCATCAGTTTCATGCTGAGTGGTAAAGTCAAAAGAGGGCAATAGACTGATGAAAAAATACAAGAGAATGCTTGCATGACTTGGTTGAGAATACTCAGACAGCTGTGACAGTAGTGTAGGAGTATCTTGGATAGTTATCAACATATAGAGAAAAGGATAAGAATTATAAGGTAATCTTGTAAAGAATAAAATTAGGATAAAATCTTCTGGTTACAAAAATTACCCAATTATAAAACAATTAAAAGAGTACTTTAAAGAGGTCCTTTATAGTGAAGCAGTTAAAAAAAAAACAACAACCAAGCAAACAAAAAAAACCCAAACCACCAAAAAATTGGCCATTTCCTAGGCAGCTGAAACATTTAGAAAAGAGTAAAATTTTTATGTGTAAGTTTAAGTACAAGCACAAATTTCAAAAGGCAATCAGTATTCCCAGGAGCAAAGCATGAATTGTTCATAATTTTCATGTTAAAATACTAAAAGCAAGAAAAAATTCTAATGCAATCTTATCTGATTCATAAACTGATTGTGCTGGTCTGCATATTTGAAAATATATAAAGGAATAGAGAAGGATAGCTTGCTAAATCTAAAAAAAATAAAGCAAAAATAGACTTTTGAAATGATTCCTAACTCAGAGGTTGTGAAATCCTCTTTTTGCTATTGCACTGTAGTTTTACATTTTAAGCAGAAGAGAAATATAGTCCTTTTCTGGATCTGTGAAAAGCTGATCTTTTTAAAATTAAACATGTTCATTGACTGCTTGGGGAAAAAAAATATAATCTATAAAAGCTGCACAAGTATTTTGATTAAGAAAGGTCACAGCAATACATTATGAGATTGTAAGGAGATCAGTACTTGTTCCGTGTGCTATCAATACCTAATTAAGATAGGGAACTGTTTTTCTGCCATTTTCCCTGAAGTGGCCATGAAGTGTCCCTTTCATTACAAAATTCACAGGTCTGGTAGGAAATAATGACATGCACCAGCTTTTTTTTATAAGGCTAATGACCTTGGTGCTATAGAAAAAGACAGGATATACAATATAACACAAATCAGGAATGAAACATATTATTCTTCCACAGACTCTATTTGATCTTAACCTCATTTATTTTATCAGACTAACAGAGTTTTGTAGGGACAACTTTCAGGCACACGTGTTTCATCTGCATCAGTTTTCACATCTGAATCAAAATCTGTAGAATTTATATTAAATATAGTTTGGAGAAGTTGTCCTGATTTAAATGAGATATTTCCTTATATTGTGCATAAGCAAGGTGTGGAACTCTTTGGTGAAGGATTCTGTGAATGCTAAATCTTTCCAAGGGCACCTTGAGAGAGTTGTGGGGCAGTGGGGAAAATCGGCTGGTGGCTATTAGGCTCAGAAACAATCTTCACTTCAGAAAGTTCCTGGACAATTGTTTTTCACAGTCACAAATTACTGAAGACTGAAAGGGGATCCAGAGGAGACACCACTACACATTTTGTCCAATTTTTATGCACCTCCCTGCTGTAATCTTATGGCCCAGCATATCTGGTATTTTAAGTTGATTTTAAGTGTAGCTCCAAAAGAAATATGTGAAAAGTTTCTTTTGCTGTTGCCCAGGTTGTTGCAGCTGCAACAGCAGAACTACTCAACCTCCCAGTGTCTGCTGCCTGCTCTGTAGTTTTAAGATTGTTTATATATGATATTATCTAACTTGCTTCAGCTACTTTTTGCTTAGCTTTATTCAACTCTGTAGTTGTTCTGTTTCTAAAGGAATCACGGTAATAAGATGTACCAAACCTAAATAACCATAGTATGACTAAACCTGGTGAAATCAGAAACCATGAAAAAATAACTCTGAGCAAACTCAGAGAATGAACCTTCAACACTTTATTCTGCTTTACAAAAACTCAGGACACTGACAACTTGCTGTGACAATCCACTGGAAGGGTGAGAGCTTAAAGGGCAGATACTGTTGATTTTCTTATGTTACTAATGAGCTTTAATAGAAATAATAAGTTTGGGTTATAACTGGTAGTGTTGTTTTAACTAGACTAAAAATAAGAGGTTGTGATCTTTAATTAAACTGTTACAGCATTAGACTAACAGTAAAGGCCAGTCATTGGTTTGTCACATAATGTGTGGTCTGTTACTTAAAATGAACTTCTTTGCATGATACTAAGCACATACTACTGTCCATTGTGGGAGACAGGTTCTCAGGATGGATGGACTTCTCATCGCACTCAGTAGGACCTCTATTAAGAAGAGCCTTTAAGACAATTACCTCAATGGAGTGACCAAACTATTCCCGTAGAACCATTTCAAAGTTTTATCATCTTGGACAGCAACAAATTGCATACACGCAATGCTTCTGCTATTATAATTTGAGTTTCTGGGGTGTTTCAGAAATCTTGGAGGATAGTCATTAAGGCTGGTAATAGAAAGCGGGTATCTTTTCAACAAACAGATCACTGAATTTTTTTCACTGAATTTTTTAGAGTTGGAAGGGACCATAGAGATCATCTAGTCCAACTCCCCTGCTGAAGCAGGATTGCCCAGAGCTAGAGCATGTCACTCAGGACTGCATCCAGGTGGGTCTTGAAAACCTCCAGAGAAGGGGACTCCATGACCTCCCTGGGCAGCCTGTTCCAGGGCTCTGTCACCCTCACTGTGAAGCAGTTTTTTCTCATATTTGAGTAGAACCTCCTATGTTCCAGCTTGAGCCCATTACCCCTCGTCCTCTCACTGGCAACCACTGAAAAGAGTCTGGCTCCCTCCTCCTTCAAGCCACCCTTTAGATACTTTTAAGTATTGATAAGGTCTCCCCTCAGCCTTTTCTTCTCCA